>JAGFNQ010008973.1:0-42713 GCA_024364735.1 Boesenbergia rotunda | reverse complement strand
GGAGAGGGTTTGAGAGAAAATAAAACTTCTCTCTTTAATTAGCTATTTATACTTAAGGTTCGGATCAACCTAACTACAGCTTAAATATCTATCATTCTTTCCTTTTCTGTGCTTGAAACCCTAGCCCAGCTGGTTGGGCGCTTGTGCTGTTCGGTGGAGGTCGCGGGTTCAATCCACCGGCTGCACTAAATCTGTTTTTTCCAATTTTTCCCTTTTTCCTTTTCTTTTTCTTTTTCCAAAAATACCAAACGGACTCGGAAAATTCCATAAAAATACTCTAAAAATTCCTAAAAATATCTAGAATATTTCTAAACCATTTCTAAATAATTCTAAGGACTTTAAAAACTAAAAATGGGAATTTTGGGGCGTTACAATCCCCCATACCTTATAAAAAGTTCGTCCTCGAACTTAGAATAATTCTGGATATCTTTCTCTCATGCTGTCCTCACGTCCCCAAGTAGCCTCTTCATGCTTTTGATTCTGCCAGATGACCTTCACTAGTGGCACTTCTTTGTTTCTTAATCTCTTAACTGCTTTGTCCACTATCTGTGTCGGCCTGCTCTCATAACTAAGATCTTCTTGGATCTGTACTGACTGAGGCTGAATCACTTGGCTAGGGTCGTGAATACACTTCTTTAGCATGGAGACATGAAATGTACTGTGGATAGCTGACATATCCTCTGGTAAGTCCAGCTCATAGGCTACCTTCCCAACTCTCTTTATAATCTCATAGGGTCCTATGTAGCGAGGACTTAGCTTGCCCTTCTTGCCAAATCTCACCACTCCCTTCATGGGAGCGACCTTGAGAAATACTGAATCTCCAACTTGGAATTCAAGTGGCCTACGGCGTGTGTCAGCATAACTTTTCTGTCTACTCTGGGCAGTCTCAATCCTCTGGCGGATCGTCTGGATAGCCTGAGTGGTCTCATCTATAAGCTCAGTCTGGCTGCTAGTCCTGACTCCATCTCTTTCTTCTCACCAGCTTCTTGCCAACATATGGGTGATCTACATTTCCTGCCATACAATGCCTCATAAGGTGCCATCCTGATGGTGGCCTGATAGCTATTGTTGTAGGCAAACTCAGCTAAGCACAGAAATTTGCACCAACTACCCTTAAAGTCCAACGCACAAGCCCTGAGCATGTCTTCTAAAATCTGATTTACTCTCTCTGTTTGTCCATCTGTCTGGGGATGGAAGGCTGTGCTGAACTGAAGTTTGGTGCCTAGGGCGTCCTGAACACACCTCCAAAAATGGGAGATGAATCGCCCATCTCTGTCAGAAACGATCGACTTCGGGACTCCGTGAAGCCTGATTACTTCTTCACGTACAGCTGTGCTAATTGCTCTACCGAATGCGATAACTTGATGGCTAGGAAGTGGGCAGACTTGGTCAATCTGTCCACTATCACCCAAATTGCATCGTGTCCATGGGTGGTTCTTGGAAGACCTGTGATAAAGTCCATGGATATTTCTTCCCACTTCCACTCTGGAATGGGAAGTGGCTGTAGAACTCCTCCTGGTCTCTGGTGCTCGCTTTGACCCTCTGGCAGGTCAAGCAGGTACTGATATATCTGGCCACGTCTCGCTTGAGTCCAGACCACCAGAACCTTTGCTTTAAATCTTGGTACATCTTGGTAGAACCAGGATGCATAGAGTACGGGGTACTGTGGGCTTCTTCTAAAATATTCTTTCTTAGTTCCTCATCATTGGGGACGCAAAGGCGGTCTCCAAAATAGAGGATGCCACTATCTGATACTCGAAACTCTGAATTTTCTGCCTCTTGGATCCCCTGCTTGATCTTCTGGATTCTGGGTCTTGATCTTGCTTTTCTTGTATATCCTAAAGCAGGGTTGACTCTAGGGTCAATGCAGAAAATTGCCCAACATAACCTCGACTCCAAAATCTTTTATTTCTTTCTGAAGTGGTAGAGACAGTGATGATAAGGACATCAGTGCCGCACAGGATTTTCTGCTCAGTGCATCTGCCACTTTATTAGCTTTACCTGGGTGGTAGAGGATTTCACAGTCATAATCTTTGACCAACTCTAGCCACCTGCGCTGCCTCATATTCAGATCTTTCTGAGTGAAGAAGTACTTCAAACTCTGATGGTCTGTGAAGATTCTGCACTGCACTCCATACAGGTAGTGTCTCCAGAGCTTCAGTGCAAAGACCACAGCTGCTAGCTCAAGGTCATGCGTAGGGTAATTCTTCTCGTAGTCCTTGAGCTGTCTGGAGGCATATGCTATCACTTTACCGTCTTGCATGAGGACAGCTCCAAGGCCCATCTTGGATGCATCACTATAGATGTCAAAGGCCTTGTCACTCTCTGGAACAGTCAGGATGGGAGCACTAGTCAATCTCTTCTTCAGCTCTAGAAAACTGTGCTCGCATTTATCTGACCATTCAAACTTCTTGTTCTTTCTGGTCAAAGCTGTGAGTGGAGAGGCTATCCTGGAAAAGTCCTCCACAAATTTTCTGTAATATCCAGCCAGGCCTAAGAAGCTTCTGATCTCACTGGCACTCTTGGGTCTACACCAGTTGCTGACTGCTTCTATCTTGGCTGGATCAACTTGAATGCCTTCTTTGGATACAATGTGACCTAGGAAGGTCACCTGATCTAGCCAAAACTCACACTTTGAGAATTTTGCATAGAGCTTCTCCTGCTGAAGGATCTGCAGCACTATCCTCAAGTGTGTAGCATGGTCCTCTGGAGTCTGTGAGTATATGAGAATATCATCAATAAATACAATGACGAATTTATCGAGATACTCCCTGAAGATGTGGTTCATCAGCTCCATGAAGACTGCTGGAGCATTGGTTACTCCAAAAGGCATTACTACAAATTCGTAGTGGCCGTATCTTGTCCTGAAGGCCGTCCTGGGGATGTCACTTTCTTTAACCTTCAGCTGATGATACCCAGAACGCAGATCTATCTTCGAGAACATTGTAGCCCCTTTGAGTTGATCAAATAAATCATCTATTCTAGGAAGGGGGTACTTGTTCTTGATGGTCACCTTGTTCAGAGCTCTGTAGTCTATGCACAGACGCATAGACCCATCCTTCTTCTTGACGAAAAGTACAGGAGCTCCCCAGGGTGAATGACTCGGGCGAATGAAGCCCTTGTCTAGTAGCTCCTGGAGTTGCTCTTGTAATTCCTTCAACTCTGCTGGAGACATACGATAGGGTGCCTTCGAAATTGGGTTGGTTCCTGGGGCCAACTCAATTTCAAACTCAATTTCCTGATTGGGAGGGAGTCCTGGTAACTCTTCAGGAAACACCTCAGGATAGTCACAGACTACCCTCACTTCTTCTCTCTTCAATACTTCTCCTTGACTCACATCCACTATATGAGCTAGAAACCAGTGCACCCCTTCTCTAACATTCTCTGAGCTTGTAAGGTAGGTAGGAACCTATTTATCTTTCTCCTTGGGTCTCCAATAAACTCAACCGAAGGTTCTGCTTCTGGTGTGAACTTGACTTTTTCTTGCGGCAGTCTATAGAAGCATTATACTTGCTCAAGAAGTCCATTCCTAAAATGACATCGTAATCCTTTATCTCAGGGACTAACGAGTCACTGTAGAGCTCTCGGTTGGAAATCTAGATTGATACTGCCCTTAGCCTCTCAGTAGAGGCCATTACTTCCCCTGACGGTAAGGTTGTTAAGAACTTCATCGTTCAACCTTTCTGGTGGCCTTTATACTGTTTAAGTAGTGCTCAGTGATCAAAGCACTACTTATTAGTTCCTCGGAGGTTTGCAGCCTCTCAACACCGCTAGCCCCCCTTCAACGCTATCTCAGGCCTTAACATCTTGAGCATTAGCCTAACTATCTCTTTTTCTGTGCTAACTAGCTCTGGGCACAGATGAGCTAACCGCTTAAACATCTTCACTGCTTCATCCACGGATAGTTCTCCTTGTCTGAACTCCGTGAATTCATCATAATGCTTGTTGGTTACTTGCATGTGAGAGTATTCTTCGAAGAACTCAGTCTCGAAGTCGGCCCATGTCATCTGGCTGACATTTCTCTTGGCCTTGACTCTCTTCCACTATATTCTAGCATCTCCCGTAAGGCAGAAAGATGCACACTTTATCTTCTCTACCTCATGCCAGTCCAGTAGCCCTACTATTCTTTCCAACGTGTTGAACCATGCTTAAGCATCCCATGGTTTGCTTGTGCCTGGGAAGTTCCCTGGCTTCAGTTTCTCCTACTGAATGAGGTACGCTTCTTGCCTTCTAGGAGCTTGCTCCTCGTTTTGGGCCTTTCTAGGACGTCCTCAAATGTATAACTTAACACTTAATGGTAATGTTCCCAAACTTGCTTTAGGATACAACAAGACCTTGGTCTTGATTCTTATCTCATTTCTTAGTCCTAGAACTCGTTCTAGGGCTTAGTAAGACCTTGGTCTTACTCAAAACTTTTATCAAGCACCTTGCGTGCCATAATCCCAAAACTTACTTTTGGGCAAATCAAGTAAGTACTTAAGCATTTCTCTAATATCCATTCTAGGGATTAAACATGATTCCGTGATACTAAGGTATTAAACATGCTTCCTTGTTCTATGCACATATGAGTAAGTACTTAAGCATTTCTCTATACTGAAGTTAAGTAAAGGAGCAATAGAAAAACTGAAACTTAAAGCTTTCTTACTTGAAGACGGCAAGGTTGATGCTGATGTGTGTGTGATGCTGGAGAATGGGAACTGCTCTGATACCACCTGTAGCGACCCGCCTTCTTACTACCTTAGACGGATCGTTACTTATCTCTACTTCTTGACTTCTATACATGACTAAAGAAAATTACGGAAATCTTTTTTTTTTCTTCTCAATTTAAATCTATCTATGATATACTAACTCTACTAGTCATGCATGATACAATGGCATACTTCCTTTCTCAAAAACTCGTAAGAAATTACTTATTGAAACTCATCACACAAAATTCTATAACATCACTAAGGCATTATGAAATGAGCAAGCAACTTTTCTAAGCATAATTGAGCAATAAAACTTAATTCAAAAGAGAAGCTAGCACTATCTTGGCACATGCATCAATAACTCCAACAAAGTATCAATATTCTAAACTACTCACACTTCTACTCATCCAATGCAATCATAAGGATATGTATGCTAAATGAAATGACATGAAATCTTTACTCTAAGAAATTGAGCATGTAAAACTATCCAAAGCTTAATGTTCGCTAGACTCCATAAAGCAAGAACTTGAAATTTGAATAAACTAAAACATTGTAATTCAAATAACTAAATTGTCTCGTCTCAAGGATCTCTCCAAAATCAGCCACCACACACACTTTACTCAGCACCGCCTCGTCGCCTTCCTTCAGAATTGCTTGCCTTTACCTTTATCTGCAGTAAGAGGAAATGCAACTAGTAAGCAAAAAGCTTAGTAAGTACTATCTAGCTCACAAAATCTCGAAATGTGCAAACATGCTTCTTGAACAATATGAAATCACATGAGATACTTATATGCTTGAAAGAAAACTAAGAACATGTATAACTCAAAACATGCATACTCAAGCAATAATCAATCTCAGTTTACTTTTCTTGGCTCAACTTGAAACTTTAGCTATTCTTTAACTTTTGAAAACTCTTTAAATTTTCGAAAACTTTGCTAAAGCATATACTTGAAAATACTAATCACTTGGATCCACTGAAGACGTAAGTACCATCTCATGCGCGTTCCCTAAAAGGTTGGGGTAGCGAGCCACCAATCCTAATAGAGCAGACCTTGGTCTACCAGGGCCAAGACCTTGGAATTGGACACCTGGATTTCTTTAACGACGCCCTTGGACGCCGGGTACTGGCCTTATAAAATAAAATAGCTTTTCTTTCTTTTCTTTCTTATCTGTAAATGCCTTGGCATTTTCTGGAGCACCTTGCGTGCTAAAATCCCTAAGTCTTGACTTTTGGGGATTTCTTAAGGCCTTGGCCTTTTCTTTTCTTATCTTTATCTTCTCTTTTCTTTTCTCATAGCTTTTCTTGGTCCCTAATCTCATATAGGACACTCAATAAAATATATAAGCATGTAATGAACTAAGATCACATGCAAAAACTAAAAACTAAAAGAAATATCTCTTTTAAGAACTTTTAAAGGAAATTCTCGCGGAAAAACCGCCTCTTACTGCAGGTGAGCAGTACTTACATTGATATCTTGGACTTACAACCAAGATTGAGGTCTAGAGCTCGGGAGAAACTTGAGATCTCGAAGAATTCTTCACGTCTACGCGTTCCTCTCGTCGCGGGGATCCCGAATATAGGATTATCTCTTGGAGAAGGGTCTCGGCCGGCCCTCTTGGCTTGGTGTTGGTGTCGCCCAAGAGAGGAGAGGGAGAGGAGGGGTCGGCGCAATTGGGAGAGGGAGAGGGTTTGAGAGAAAATAAAACTTCTCTCTTTAATTAGCTATTTATACTTAAGGTTCGGATCAACCTAACTACAGCTTAAATATCTATCATTCTTTCCTTTTCTGTGCTTGAAACCCTAGCCCAGCTGGTTGGGCGCTTGTGCTGTTCGGTGGAGGTCGCGGGTTCAATCCACCGGCTGCACTAAATCTGTTTTTTCCAATTTTTCCCTTTTTCCTTTTCTTTTTCTTTTTCCAAAAATACCAAACAGACTCGGAAAATTCCATAAAAATACTCTAAAAATTCCTAAAAATATCTAGAATATTTCTAAACCATTTCTAAATAATTCTAAGGACTTTAAAAACTAAAAATGGGAATTTTGGGGCGTTACATTCCTGGCCCCAACACAGCCAGCAACCTCTTCTCCCTCTACCTTGCGGCGCCGACGCAACCATTGGTTGCGCCGCCTACAACCGGCCGCCGATGCCTCCTCCACCTTCCCTGAGCCCCACGCACGGTAGAGAAGGTCTCTACCTTGCTTCATTGAGCCTTAGCCGGAGTTTGGTGGTGGAGGTGGAGAGAACGGAAGGGGAGAATCCCTTCTTCTCTTGCTCGGCGCCGAAAACCTTAGAGGGAGAGAGGAGAGGAGAGTTGGGTTGTGGATTCTTGGATTGATCAATTGGCCTTTGGTTTCTTGATCTCATAGGGTATTTATAGGGCTAAGGCAGGGACCAAGAGGAGGAGTTGGTTCTTGGCCCGCTAATGGATCCAAACTTGATCCATTAATTAAGATCCATTCCACTGAAGGATCTTAATTGAACTTCCTCACCAACCCCCATATTTTCATATGGGCTCCACATATTATGAGTCATCCATCCCCCCGTGTTTAAGATCTCGCATGCCCGTTAATTAATTAAATTACTGACAATTTAAATTAATTAACTTCTGAGTCCTTGACTAATACCACTCAACCTTATCATCGTGCCGGATCAAATCCACTTGCAGGGTTTAGCACGATGAACCTTTTAAGCTCATCAAGGGGGCATCATCATCCTGACTCACCAGGATACAGATTTTGTCAATAATCATTGGCACATCAAATTATTAATATTATTTCCCAACTTACCGGGTATATCGATCTAACAGAATAGATCTCGCCCATTGGTAAATCAAAGAAATAATAATTAATAATATATGCTCGATATTATTTCGAGATTAAGGGATCGCCCTCCATAATATCAACTGAGGTCCTATCCAATTTTCTAGTCAGTACAAATCGGATAACCTCGGGTTTCGGTCCTGCTCAATATACTCATAGCACACTAGTGTAGTCCTATGGTCAAGACCAACCACACATAACTACACTACAATCATCCCGATGGTTTGTTCAATTCCATCTAGGTTGTGAGCCTCTATTTATGCTAAGTAAGGAACTGATAACATGATCTTCTGTGTGACACTACACATCATGTTATCTACAATGCAAAGTAATGGGACTTCGTGTATGTACTACTATAAATAAACACCTAGTGTAGTGTGATTCTCTTTTCATAATAAAGATGTTCATATAATAAAAGTTATGTCTTTCAGTATACATGTTAAATCCGACACTTTTATCTCGCACTGAAAAATTTTGTGGGAATGGTCCTAGGGTTTCCGGACTCTTAGGCGAAGTTTCAGGATTCAAATGGATTAAAACGGAAAGATGCAAGGGACTAAATGTAATACTTCCTATTATGTAAGGGTGGCTGCAGTATTTTAAAGGATTCATTGGGGCTTTTTGCAAAATTCCATTTCACTTATTTCTTCACCATGCCCTAGCTTCTCAGTTCGAACCCCTTTTCTCGTCGACTCCTTTTCGCGCACGATGAAAACGCTGCACCGGCTGAGCCGGAGCCCGATCTCCAGCCCCTGCACTGTCTTCCTCTCGCTCTCCCTTCTCTCAATCCCAAGCTCACTGTCGGAGCCCAAGCCCCATCGTCGACTGGTCGTGAGGCGCCGGTGCTCTGCCATCCACACCGTCATGCTCGGTTACTGCGATCAGTTTCCCTCGTCGATGATTGTTTGAGGTTAGTGTTAGTTTGGTCATTACTGAGATTGGATGAGGATTTTTGTGATGTGTTTGATGAAACATCTAGATCTATTTAGTGTGATGTTTTTCGATCATTGCCAATCTTGGATTGGTGTTTACCTTTCCTCTTCTTTTTCTTCTGGATCTGGAGGTGTTCAAACGATCATTTTTGCTTAGGGGAAAAATGTGTCTCTGTAAACCTGTTCTTGGATTGAATTGCAACCTTGTTTTTCTAGTTTTGAATGGGTTCTATTATTGGATGGATCCAGATCAGTTTGATTAAGATCTATTTTGGGATGAACATGATGTGCTATGGGCTTCCTGTTTAGGAGTGTGATCTTGGTTGTGGATTCAACATTGGTTGATGTATGTGAATGAGGTTTTATTGTTAAAGTCTATGATCCCAAGCTTGTGACGAGAGCTTCATGTGAGGGATGAGGTTGATGACCTTTTTTAGATAAGGTTTAGTTTGGTTTAATGTTAGGATGGAATTGGTGGATACTACGGGTTGTCATGAGAGTCATTTTGACATGTAATTGATGTTTTATTTTGGGTTTCTTGACATCTGCCGTGAGCAGGTGCTTTGGGTGTATGACCTATCTTGGAGTGTAGAAGTTTGATCAATCTATTGGATTGGCTTTGTGTGTGTGATCTCCCCTGTCGTGAGCTCCATTTGGAGTTGAAGCAAACTGTGTTGGTTAATTGTAGTTGGAGATTTCCAATTTTGGTTGTGAGCTTGTAAAGGAGGAACCAACTTTCTGATTTAGAGTGAAGGTTTGGAATTGGATTTTGGTTTTGAGATGGTTATAGTGTATGAATTGAACAATAGGTTGTTCTGATATGAAAATGTGTTTTAACGGATTGAAATAGTAGGTTTTTTGCTAATTAGGGTTTGTTTAAAACCTAGGTTTAATTGAGAGGTTATCAATTAAATAGGGATTAATCATTAATTAAGAGTTAAGTAACAAATGTTATGAATTAGGACGATCCTAATTAATTAAGGAAGTTAGTTTAGCTAAGAATTATGTGTATTTTAGCTAAACTTATGTCCTTGATACAGGGATTTGACTTGGATTTATCGATGCTCAGTATTGGACGGGAGGTTCTCTTTGGATACGATCATCTTCACTTTAAGGCGGGTACTTCTTGCTTGTCTTCTTTAGATCCACGTTATTTTTATGCATGGCTATTTGTTATTAATGTAGTAGGCTAATATTGACCTTTATCTGCTACCGTTTTGTTATCCTACTTGATACTTATGCTTGACCTTGGATATGATCTAAATTTTCTTCTATACAATCTCGTTTATTTGTTATCTGATTCTGTATAGCATTGATATGAGCATGAGTATGTGGATAGGGATTAGCATACCATTGTATGGTTGCATTGGTTGATTCTAGTCGTACTTGCACTTGTGTCTAGATATGGACTGATTGGGTTATTGTGGCATGTCACCGATATCTGCATTGGTTGATTCTGTTATTACTTGCATGTGCACTTAGATGCATGATGGTTAGGTTATTATACCTGTGATCGACCTGTGCATGTTATGTTGAATTATGTGTGATGACTTGGTAAGGGTTGCATGTATTTAAGTCATGCACCATACCTGCACTGTTGTATGTCGGCGATCAGCGACTCCCTTGTGGTTGAGCCTATCGTCCTTCGGTACATGATATGCACACACGGCCACTTATGGGTTAGTAGATACCGTTGGGTGTATGCATTTGTTCTGTTCTACTCCGCTCGATCGCTCAGGGGTAGTGGTTTCAGAGCGTGGTAGCAGGCAGAGATCCCTTCTCTTCCCATAGACTAGAGGAGATGCGAGCGACGCTCCCTCATATATATATGGGGTAGGGGTGGTCCCCCGCCAGCATCCTGTCCACTCGGTCACTCAGGAGCAGTGATAGCAGGGTGCGTTCAGTGTCACAGCTCTACCCACTCGGCCGACACAGTATCGCCTGTCTCGATGGCTTGATTGGCATCAGAGGTGACCATGACATTGCATCATGTGCATATGATGCATTGTGCATTTTGATTGTGATTGTTGCATTTATTTGCTGCACTTGTTTGACATGCCTATACAGGATATGCGTATGTATGGTTTGATGACTCTGCACTTACTCGTGTGATACGAGTCCTTTTATGGTCAGTATAGACTGATTTCTGGTATGTACAGTCAGTTGTTACTTTCAGTTATGCATATTCTGCTATTCCTGTTGAGATTGTATCCTGTTGTTTCTTTATAACTTATTCAGCTATTTTGTTGGCCATGCATATCTTTCTATATACCCGCAGAGTCCATTGGGACTCACCACCTGTCGTATTATTTTTGTTTCAGGTTGATAGCTCGCCGGAGCAGCCCAGTTGCCGGTCCTAGTCCCTACGACTCCGTGGTTGGGTGCTTCCACGTTGGTTTTCGTTTTGATAGCATTCTTTATGCGTTGTATTCATTTTTCGTATATGTCATGGATTTGCATTCGAGATTTATTCATATGGTATTGTATTTTTGAGTCGTCTATTGGACAATGTGTTGATTGTTTTGTTGCGCGCCTGCCCTGGGGGCAGCTTAGGTGAGTTATACGTTTCAGTATTGTGGTATTTCATTATCTTATGTTATATATATATTTGTTTTGAGGCCTGAGGTCAATTTATAAACTGCGTGTGTTGTATGTTTGTGTAAATTGTCCGCCGGACATGGGAGATGCTGTCTGACTTTATATTGGATCAGCGGCTCTAATGGTCTCTGGGCGTGACAATTTATTTTGGTATCAGAGCCATGTTTAAGATGCCTACTTTTTTTTGTGTTTTTTGGACTTTCCGAATTTTATCTGATACCAATTTATTTTGGTATTAGAGCCCAGGTTGTCGGATACCTTGGGGACTTGTGGATTTAGGTTTGCGTTGCGTACTTGTTTTACGGATTTTTCGGAGTTAAATCTGATACCTATTCAGTAGGTGTCGAAGCTCGTGTTTGATGAGATCTACCCAAGTACATTTCGGATTTTCGGAATCATTTCATGGCGTGATTTGGACTATGGGACCTGGCGACAACGGGATATCTCCAGGCGGCAAGAGGTATATCTTCTGAACCTATCCTACTTTTAGTATTCACTATTAGAGTTTGGATTGGTTAGATTACCCTACCATGGTGGAATCATATATTCATACTGGACGGATAGACATATGTAGACTTGGTTTAGTTGGATTGATATGTTGTCAATCTATCTTATTCGTGATCGTTCATGTGGGCGATTAGTGACATGTTGCGGATGAGATCTTGGAGCAGAGAATGTTAATTCTCTAGTAGCCCCGATTGTTGAAACGGACAACTAAGGTTGAATATGGCGACAACCTATTGGAGGATAAGGATTTTAGTTTTTCTAGACCGTTCTATTTATAGTACGTGTTCTAGCTATTATTAGTTGAGCGAGAACTAGGGTTGCCTACCGTAGTTGGCTCGATCAATGTAGGATCGACTTACCCTAGTTTAAGGAGTTCCAGACCTTTGGGTCGTTCGTGCCTGGTTAGGCAACCTGGAAGGCCCGTTTAGGGTACATGACCTACATGGATGTAGAAGGGTAGTGTTAGCAGTGTGCTATCATCATTAGTAAAGGATGGATACATCCTATTCCATGAGGACTTTGACCATGGATCATCTGTACCTAGTTGATGACCTAGATGACACAGTTTGATAGGTGACTTGAGCCGATATAGAAAAGTGGAGAGCTAAGTTGCTAGACACTTATGGGTTACCGCGTGTACTTGGTTTGGATAACCAAGGGGGTACCATTGTATTTATGATTTGCGTTGAGGCGAATTACTTACGAGACTAGGTCACCATGAGGTGGAAGATGCCAAGGATGACCTTTAGGGAACAAAGGATCATATCGTGATTATGTTGAGATACTCATGAGAGGTAGCGTGTCTCTATGTATAGAGTTAGATCTCGAAGGTTTCTAAACCTTGAGTGAAGGAATCGAAGAATATTGGGTTACGAGCCGATGGTTGGTCGACTCGTTCATTATACGTGATTCTATGAGGTATTTTGACTCATAGATTGAGTGTTCGTGGTTAGATAATCTTGATGATACAACGGGATGTGCGATCTGTTATGGTATCGACAGGTGGATGGAGATTGACAAATCTCTATGATATGTTGTATTTTGAGGATTCTATTAGTGGATATGGATCTGCCGAATTTTGTAGCTTTTGATGAATCATTTGATGGATATATAATCTTTCTATGGTTTGTTATTTGGAAGTTTGTTATTGATAGTAGTATATGATATGACACTTTGGCTGAAACTTTAATTATATGTTGCCTTTTGACACCCCTGGATTTGATATTTTACGTTTGAGGATCGGAGTACAGTCTTGGTGCCCGTGATCTTAGGACGGAGTGCCCTGGGTAGGTGTAATGATTGATGGGTTATTCAGGTGTACCTGGTTATTTGATGATAACCTCCGGATTGATATCTCCAGTTTGCTCCGTAGCAGAGTAATCTTAGGGTATCAGACGTGTGAGGAATGATGAAATTTGGGGACCAAATTTTTGTTAGTGGGGGAAGATGTTAAATCCGACACTTTTATATCGCACAGAAAAATTTTGAGGGAATGGTCCTAGGGTTTCCGGACTCTTAGGCGAAGTTTTGGGATTCAAATGGATTAAAATGGAAATGTGCAAGGGGCTAAAAGTTATACTTCCTATTATGTAAGGGTGGCTGCGGCATTTTAAAGGATTCGTTGGGGTTTTTGCAAAATTCCATTTCACTTATTTCCTCACCATGCCCTAGCTTCTCAGTTCGAACCCCTTTTCTCGCCGACTCCTTTTCGCGCACGATGAAAACGCTGCACCGGCTGAGCCGGAGCTCGATCTCCAGCCCCTCCACTATCTTCCTCTCACTCTCCCTTCTCTCAATCCCAAGCTCACTGTCGGAGCCCAACCCCATCGTCGACTGGTCGTGAGGCGCCGGTGCTCTGCCATCCACACCGTCATGCTCGGTTATTGCTATCAGTTTCCCTCGTCGATGATCATTTGAGGTAAGTGTTAGTTTGGTCATTACTGAGATTGGATGAGGATTTTTGTGTTGTGTTTGATGAAACATCTAGATCTATTTAGTGTGAGGTTTTTCGATCATTGCCCAACTTGGATTGGTGTCTACCTTTCCTCTTCTTTTTCTTCTGGTTCTAGCGGTGTTTAGACGATCATTTTTGCTTAGGAGAAAAATGTTTCTCTGTAAACCTGTTCTTGGATTGAATCGCAACCTTGTTTTTCTAGTTTTGAATGGGTTCTATTATAGATCAGTTTGATTAAGATCTATTTTGGGATGAACATGATGTGCTATGGGCTTCCTATTTAGGAGTGTGATCTTGGTTGTGGATTCAACATTGGTTGATGTATGTGAATGAGGTTTTATTGTTAAAGTCTATGATCCCAAGCTTGTGACGAGAGCTTCATGTGAGGGATGAGGTTGATGACCTTTTTTCGATAAGGTTTAGTTTGGTTTAATGTTTGGATGGAATTGGTGGATACTTCGGGTTGCCGTGAGAGTCATTTTGACATATAATCGATGTTTTATTTTGGGTTTCTTGACATCTGCCGTGAGCAGGTGCTTTGGGTGTATGACCTGTCTTGGAGTGTAGAAGTTTGATCTAACTATTGGATTGGCTTTGTGTGTGTGATCTCCCCTGTCGTGAGCTCCATTTGGAGTTGAAGCAAACTGTGTTGTTTGATTGTAGTTGGAGATTTCCAAATTTGGCTGTGAGCTTGTAAGGGAGGAACCAACATTCTGATTTAGAGTGAAGGTTTGGAATTGGATTTTGATTTTGAGATGGTTATAGTGTATGGATTGAACAATAGGTTGTTCTGATATGAAAATGTGTTTTATCGGATTGAAATAGTAGGTTGTTTGCTATTTAGGGTTAGTGGATACCGTTGGGTGTGTGCATTTGCTCTGTTTTGCTCCACTCGACCACTCAGGGGTAGTGGTTTCGGAGTGTGGTAGCAAGCGGAGATCCCTTCTCTTCCCATAGACCAGAGGAGATGAGAGCGACGCTCCCTCTTATATATATGGGGTAGGGAGGTGGTCCCCCGCCAGCATGATATCCACTCGATCACTCAGGAGCAGTGATAGCAGGGTGCGTACAGTGTCACATCTCTACCCACTCGGCCGACACAGTATCGCCTGTCTCGGTGGCTTAATTGGCGTCAGGTGACCATGATATTGCATCATGTGCATATGATGCATTATGCATTTTGATTGTGATTGTTGCATTTATTTGCTGTACTTGTTTGACATGCATGTACAGGATATGCTTATGTGTGGTTTGATGACCCTGCACTTACTCGTGTAGTACGAGTCCTTTTATGGTTAGTATAGACTGATTTCTGGTATGTACAGTCAGTTGTTACTTTCAGTTATGCATATTATGCTATTCCTGTTGAGACTGTATCACGTTGTTTCTTTATAGCTTATTCAGCTATTTTGTTGGCCATGCATATCTTTCTGTATATCCGCAGAGTCCATTTGGACTCACCACCCGTCATATTATTTTTGTTTCAGGTTGATAGCTCGTCGGAGGAGCCCAGTTGCCAGTCCTGGTCCCTACAACTCCGTGGTTGGGTGCTTCCGCGTTGGTTTTCGTTTTGATAGCATTCTTTATGCGTTGTATTCATTTTTCGTATATTTCGTGGATTTGTATTCGAGATTTATTCGTATGGTATTGTATTTTTGAGTCATCTGTTGGACTATGTGTTGATTGTTTTGTTGCGCGCCTGCCCTGGGGGCAGCTCAGGTGAGTTCTACGTTTCAGTATTGTGGTATTTCATTATCTTATGTTTTATATCTATCTGTTTTGAGGCCTGAGGCCAATTTATAAACTGCGTGTGTTGTATGTTTGTGTAAATTGTCCACCGGACAGGGGAGATATTGTCCGATTTTATATTGGATCAGCAGCTCCAATGGTCTCGGGGCGTGACAATACACATCTTACAATCTCCCATTTATACTTAAAGACACTGCTATTCTCCCACTGCCATACATCTGACTCTCATATCCTCCACATGCCTGTCAAAAGCTCTAGAAGGAAGAGCCTTAGTGAAAGGATCTGTCAGGATGTCCTCCGATGCAATCTTGGCGACAACCCTTCTCCTCGCTTTATGATTTCTCGTATTAGGTGGTACTTGCGCTCTATGTGTTTACTCGCCTTATGGGCTCGTGGTTCCTTCGAGTTTGCAACTGCACCATTGTTATCACAAATGATTGTGATAGATCTGGGCAAACCAGGAATGACATCCAAGTCCATGATGAAGTTTCTGAGCCATACAGCTTCCTTGGCCGCCACCGAGGCTGCCACATACTCAACTTCCATGGTGGAGACTGTTGGGACCGACTGCATGTTGACAAGGATACGGGTTCGTAAATTTTAAAATATTTACGTGCAGCGGAAGAATTAGCATAAATAATTTCTCAAATTATTTTTAACCACGTATCTAGCATGCGACCTTATAATGTGTGGACATGATCATAAATTAAAATTTTGCGAAAAAGTAAACTAATTTACTTAGTACCTCCCGTAACTCGAAGTAAGGGACGAGATCCAACCGTAGCGTCCCTTGGAAGCTCCGCCTCTATTCGCGTCCACGCCGAGTTCTCTTCGGGATGACTTCGAAAAGCCACGAGTTTTGTGTCGACGAGAACTACTAGATTCTCCAAAGACACAACTAGAATATCAAGAGAGAGATATAGAAACTAACCACCAAGTAACGGAATCAAAATTCAGGGAAAGGAAGGATGGAGTCACGATTCGCTTCTTCATCTTCGGCACCTTCTTGGTGGATGAAGCTCTCGGCCACCCTTGGGATGTGCGCCGACCCTAGGGGAGGAGAGAGAGTCGGTCCTAGAGAGAGAGAGGGGCGCCGGCCCTAGAGAGAGAGAGAGTTAGAGAGAGAGAGGGAGCTACTAATCTCTTGATTAATTGATTGGAATTCAAGGCTTTCCTTTGGTTCCTTTATATAATAGCCTCTCCCTTGCCAAGTCTCCCCTTTAACGGAATTAACGGAATAAATTTTCATAAGGAATTTATCTTATAAATTTTCTTATGAATTATTCCGTTATGCCATGTTTTATTATAACTAACTTTATAATAAAACAAATACATCTCTCCTTTTAATTATGGAATAAAATTTGTATAAATTTTTCTTATCATGGAAAAATCAATTCATAATTGATTTTATAAATTAAAATTAAACCATTTAAAGTTTATTTTAATCTCCATGAAAAGAATAAATTTATTATATAAATTTTTCTTATCATGGAAAAATCAATTCATAATTGATTTTATAAAATAAAATAAACCATTTAAAGTTTATTTTAATCTCCATGAAAAGAATAAATTTATTATATAAAATTTTCTTATCATGGAAAAATCAATTCATAATTGATTTTATAAATTAAAATTAAACTAATTCATGGTTCATTTTAATTTTCATAAAAAGAATAAATTCCTATAAATTTCTTTATATAAATCTCTTTATATAAATTTCTTTATATCAATTTATTTATCCATAATTTTATAAAACAAATCGCACTTGATTTATTTTATAATTTAAATCAAATAAATTGGTTTCTCCCTTTTGTTGGGCAGGCCAAACCAAAGAGGGTGGGCACCCTCTTTGGCCGGCCACACCAAGCCAAAGCCCTCGCGAATTAAACTCATTTAATTCGCCCAATAAGCCTTCAAAAGACTTAGTCATTTTAAGCTTCCGATGCGCCTCTGATAAATTCAGATTCGACTTATTTCTCTTGATTGGAAAATCTAATTTTCAAATCGTTTTAAATCCCTCCGATTACTCGTAGTGCGTGTGACTAAATAGGCTTTCGATTTATGTTGGCCGTCTATAATCAACCAATTATAGAACGATCATGAGTGGCACCTAGTAGTACATCATGACCCCCAATTAATCGAAAGATCAACGGTTGACCTCAGAAATTATTCTGAAACCCTTCAGCAGCTCTAATGAATCGTGCCTCATTCCCTTCACCATCTTATACCCACATGGTTCAGGACATGGTCTGTGTGTGTCAGTCCCCACTAGGCTGACTATGTCACACCTAGCCCAAGTAACGTTCTCTCGTCCTTTGGATTTCTAATTACTCTCATGTATTTAAGAGACTCATACTCTAAACATGACGTGCTCTGGCCAGAGGCTTTGAGTAACAATCCGACGATAGGGCTTGGGTATACATCTCCTCGCAAGGAGTGGTGAATCCTTTGTAGGCTGTTCAAACATCTTCGGGCACTTCGGCTTATACCCAACCATCCTGGGTCCACACCTCCTTGGAGATGCTTGCTTAAGATGTTAAAGTATAAGTCTCCATAACCAAGATGACTTTAACACCGCAAGTCAAAGGAACATCGCACTTAAGCTGCGGTAAGAACTTCACTGACATGTCTATGTATAGACTACCATGTGAAGTTTTATAGCTAGTCACTCCAATGAACTAGTTCCCTTAACTAGCATCCATGTTTATCTCCGGACATCCCAATGTCACCAGCCAGTGAGAATCAGCTGATTAGAGAATCACCTATGCTAGTCTCAACAGAATTGATAATGTCCGTATTTATCAATTCATCGACTAGGGACAATTTCAATACTTCACAATTGCACATGTAGAGATAATCACTAGTTGTGAATTCATCACAAATTCTCTCATGCTGTGATTTGTATTGCGGACATTCAGTAAGTGAGTTTAAGATCTCAATCAAATACATAAACATGTATACTCAAATAGTAAATTTTCATTTATTAAAATAAATGTTTACAATCATAAGGCGATAGCCTTAGGACACTTCTCTCATATTACTAACAGAGTCCACCATGCACTTTGCTTGACACTCCTCCAGACAATGGCTCCACCTCCTAAAGTAAATACAAAACCTAAGGTAGACATACTTTTGTCCCTATTTGACAGGAAATCTGAGTCTGTATAACCCACAGGGACTAATTGGTCTGCCCGGTAAACCAGCATATATTCCCTAGTCCGTCTCAGGTATTTCAATATATGCTTTATCGCTATCCAATGTCCTTGTCCAGGGTTACTCTGATATCTGCTAACCATGCCCATGGCAAAACAGATATCAGGTCTCGTACACAACATAGCATACATAAGGCTTCCTACTGCTCCTTTGATGTTTTCGGACACATCTCCTTGGACAGAGGAACTCCATGCCTGAAGGGTAGGAAACCCTTCTTGGAGTTTTCCATGCTAAAACAAGACAAGACTGTGTCAACATATGAAGCTTGGGATAAGCACAACATCCTTTTCTGGCGATCCCTTATGACCTTGATCACAAGGATGTGTCCCGCTTCTCCTAAGTCCTTCATATCAAACTGCTTTGATAGCCAGGCCCTTACGTTTGATAACACTTTGACATTGTTGCCAATTAACAAAATGTCATCTACGTAAAGTACAAGAAACACCACTACGTTTCCGTCACAGCTTTTATACACACATGACTCATCCAGACTTTGAGTAAATCCATATAACTAGATCACTTCATCAAAGCGGATGTTCCAAGACCTTGAAGCTTGCATCAATCCATAGATGGATCGATTAAGCTTGCACACTAGATGCTCTTTGACCTTGGCAATGAAACCCTCTGGTTGCTGCATGTAGATGGTCTCATCAAGACTCCCGTTAAGGAAGGCTGTCTTGACATTCATCTGCCATACCTCATAATCCATATGAGCTGCAATAGATAAGAGAATCCGGATTGACTTGAGCATGTCTACTAGAAAAAAGGTCTCCTCACAATCGATACCCTCTTTCTGCGTGTACCCTTTCGCAACAAGCTTTACTTTGAAGGTCTCAACCTTCCCGTTTGATCCTCTCTTTCTCTTGTAGATCCACTTGCATCCAATGGCTTTTACACCATTGGGTGGTTCTACTAGCTCTCAAACATGATTAGAATCCATCGATTCTATCTCGGAGTTCATTGCCCTTTGCCAAGAATCTGCATCCTTGCCTTGGAGGGCCTCGTCATAGGTCCAGGGATCTAGTTCATGTTTACTAGAGACCAAGTCCGAAGACTCTTCCAAAAACATAAACCTTTTAGACTGTCTCACAACCCTCCCACTGCGACGAGGTACTACCTGTGTGTCCTGAGTGACACGTGGTGCAGTGACTTGTGTTGTGTCCTCTTGTACAATTGGTCCTGAAGTCGGAATGCCCCCCCCCTTAACTCTTCAAGCATTAGTCTACTCTTTGGCTTATGACTCATCATATAGTCCTCTTCCAAGAATCTGGCATTTGTGCTAACAATTACCTTATGATCCTTCGGACTATAGAATAGACCACCCTTCGTTCCTCTAGGATAGCCTACGAATAGATGTACCTCTGTACGAGATTCCAACTTATCAGTATCTCCCTTCAGCACATGTGCTGGGCTACCCCAAATCCGAACACGTCCTAGACTGGGCTTGCGCCCAGTCCACAGTTCTGTGGGAGTATGAGGGACTGACATAGATGGAACCAAGTTCAGTATGTATGCTGCTGTTTCCAGAGCGTATCCCCAAAACGAATCAGGTAAGTCTGAATAGCTCATCATTGACCTAACCATTTCCATAAGTGTCCTATTCCTTCTTTCTGCAACTCCGTTCTGCTGGGGTGTGCCGGGTGCAGTTAGCTAGGACTAAATCCCATCTTCTGATAGGTAGCCCCAAAACTCACCAGAGAGGTACTCACCACCACGACCTGATCGCAGTGTCTTGATACTTTTACCTCGATGCTTCTCCACATCAGCCTTGAATTCTTTGAACATATCAAAGCATTCAGACTTACGGTGCATCAGGTAAATGTACCCATACCTTGAATAATCGTCAATGAAAGTGACAAAGTATTCAAAGCCTCCTCTAGCCTAGATTGACATAGGGTCACATACATCAGAATGAATTAGTTCTAGCACATCTTTGGCCTTATACCCCTTAACCTTGAAAGGCCTCTTGGTCATCTTACCTTCCAAGCAAGACTCACAGGTCAGGAGATCCTCCACCACCAATGAACCCAAAGGCCCATCGGCTATCAACCCTTGAATCCAACTAAGGTTAATATGACCAAGCCTAAGGTGCCAAAAATATGTCTGATTCATCTTAGAAGACTTCTTTTCTCTTATTCATGTTAGATGATGAGCTATTTGTTTGTGCAGGAAGTACCATATCGAACCTTGTTTTGATATTGTCAAAGGATTCAAAATTAAGTATTATTTGTGATCTAATAAAGTTACTCAAGTGTGCAGGAAAGTCCTAGTTAATCTAGGCAAGAAGCCCTGGCCGAGGGCTGGGCACCTAAGACTTTACCAAGGGTTGGGCACTAAGTCCTAGCCGAGGGCTGGGCACCTAAGACCTGACCAAGGGTTGGGCACTAAGTCCTGGTCGAGGGCTGGGCACCGAAGATCTGGTTTGAGGAATTGGGCACTAAGACCTGGCCGAGGGCTGGGCACCGAAGACCTGGTTTGAGGAATTGGCCACTAAGTCCTGGTCACGGACTGGGCACAAAGACCTGGTGAGTAAAGCTGGGCAAAAGTCCAACCGGAGGAGCCGGTTGGCAAAAAGGTAAATTCTCCTGAGAGGAGTAAGTGAGGGCGCGTTCCCCGTCAAGGGAACAATAGGCGTCTGTTCGACCTAGAGTTCCATTTGGGAGACCCAAAGTCAGAACCAAGATAGCTACGACTGTAAATATTGACTAACAATCTTGCCTTGTTTGTGTTAGAACTAACTTTGGTTGCAGGGACCGAAGGATTGTGTTTCTGCAGCTCAGAACGCCCCAAAGGAAGGGGGTAGGCAACTGGGCTAGGCACCCGGGAGGTCCCGAGCGCCCAAGGTGAAAGGCCAAAACATCAATTAAGCAAGATTGCTTCGAAACCACACTGGGCTAGGCGCCCAAGAGGTCCCGGGCGCCCAAGGTCAAAGCCAAAGCGGCCATCGAAGCAAATCTGCCACGAAGCCATTGGACTAGGTCAAGCTAGGCGCCCACGAGATCCCGGGCTCCCCAATCAGACCAGGGGCTGAATCGGAGGGGATAAGCACTGACCGAGCTACGGTTAGAGGTTTTTGCAGATGAAGGCACGTGTCAGGCACCCCCAACGGATCAGGCGCCCCCAGGAGCACTATAAAAGGGTGCTCGACCCCATGGCTTCAATAACACAATTTGTCAACGCTCCAAAGCTTTTCGTTCAAGCGCTACGCCCCGACAAACTCTGACTTCGAGATTCCAGTGCCGACGATGACCCTCTGCTCCGAAAGACGATCCTCATCGGGCGTCGGTAACGAAAAGTGTAGCTATTTTAAATTCCTGAAATATTCTTGTACTCAACCTGTAAACCCGTTTTTGCGCGATTATAGTATTGCCCAAAGTAAATGGTCAAGGACCGTGGGCCTAGGAGTAGGAGTCGACCGCGACTTCTAACCAAGTAAAAACTGACTTGTGTTCCTGTGAGATTTATTTCTTTCCGCAGCATATTTTCTCTTTCCTAAGTCCAAAAAGTTTTTAACGATATTCACCCCCCTCTATCGTTTTCTTCGATCCAACAAGTGGTATCAGAGTGGAGGGCTCAAATTTGGTGCAACCATCAATTTGAGAGTTTTTTTTTTTCAGATTTACGGAATTAATTTTAATTTTTTTTAATTTTTCTCGATAATCGAGGTTGGTGCAACACCACTCAATCGCTTTTTATTTCAAATAAATAATATTTGTGCCTTTTTCAATTTTGAATTTTCATCTTTTCACCATTCATTAGAGTTGATAAAACGATCAATTTTTGAAAATTTGTCATAAACTTTTTATTATTATTTTAATATTTTTTCTTAAAATTCGTGCTACCTTAATTCGAGCAATCTCTTTTAACTCCTATTTCTCTCCATTAATCAGAATATTCATTTTTTGGAAATTTGTCATAAACATTTTTATTTTATTATTATTTTGCATCAAAATTCGTGTAATATTTTGTTGGGTTAGTTTTTTTCCCTCCCGCACTATTAATCCAAGACCAAGTCTTGGTACATTTCTAGTGTTTCTTTTGTGTACGAGGTTTAAACTAGATGGCCAACCAAGAGTGGAACAGTGCCCGTTCATCGCTATTCTCCGGCGAGAACTTCAATTTTTGGAGAAGTCAAATGGAGTCCCTTCTGCAAGCCCACATGGACTTATGGTTGATCATCCAAATGGGCTTTAGATTCCCCACAGAAGATGGGATAGCACTCGCCTGGGACAAATTTG
This sequence comes from Boesenbergia rotunda, assembly GCA_024364735.1. Lineage (NCBI taxonomy): Eukaryota > Viridiplantae > Streptophyta > Magnoliopsida > Zingiberales > Zingiberaceae > Boesenbergia > Boesenbergia rotunda. Next base: position 20,013 of record JAGFNQ010008973.1, on the reverse strand, counting down.
ATGAACCAACACTCAACATGATCGAGACAGATGCAAAGGCGACTGCAATCCTACAATGCGGCCTAACGAAAGAAGTATTCAAGCAGATTGGACCATTCGAATGTGCTAAAGAGATGTGGCAAAAACTGATTAACCTACATGAAGAGACTTACAACATCGAGGACTCAGAAGGTGTGTTGTCCGAATCATCAAAGGAATCGAACGAAGAAGAAGAAGATCACCTAAGTTATCTTGCACTGTCGGTCCAAGCACAAACAGTCGAGTCAGAGTCTGAACCCGAATCCGAAGCCGAATCCAAACCTAAATCAAAAGATGAGTCTAGATCCGAGGCGGCAAGAATCAAGGGGGAGACTCCCAATAAGGAATCAAAAGGCAAAATTGTAAATTTAAATTTTAAAAATCATGTAATTTGTTACACATGCAGGGAGAGAGGGCACTACAAAAGTAGATGTCCTACTCGTAAGATACGAACGACACCACCGACGGTGACAAAGGAACCAGTTCCAAAAGTACGAAAGGACAAAAGTCGCATCCAATGCTTCAAGTGCCAGAAGTTTGGGCATTACAAAGATGAATGCACAGATAGAAGAGCCAAAGATCCAGGACAACCTACCAAGATAGGTAACTTTAATTTATATGAAAATCCACTCTTTACCATGAATGCTGATAGTATACTTAATCACTCTTGGTCAAATTTAGATATGGACACATGCCTAAGTAACTTAATAAAATCATGTATATTAATAAATTCAAAATGCTAAGACAAGAAACTGAAACTTTGAAAATTAAAATTGATATACAAGAAAAACTAATTAATAATCTTGCTAACTTAGAAAATCCAGAAATTTCCCCTCATTGTAATTTTACTTAGTTTTTTTTTAGAATTGGATAGTTTAAGGACAAACGGGTTAATTGAAATTTGAACAACATAGTATTGGGTGGAGGTGAGATGATAGTACGTTAGGGAAACCTTATGGTGGAATTAGCCGAAGCTACCGATCCAAGACCCAAACTAGTTAGACCAAAATCTTTCAAGAAGTAACTTGAAGATGAATTTTCTATAAAAGGCATTGTCAAGGAAAGGGTTGATGATCCAATAAGGCTACGGCCAAAGAAGGCCTAGTGTCTCGCCAAGACCTGGAAGCCAATTACTGAAAATCAAATTCACTTTACTATTGTTAGATTTGAATCTAACACAAAGTTCAATTAATCTTAGATTCATAACAAATGTTTCAAAATTAACCATTTTTTAAAATTAAAATATTTATCTCACAAAACCCATAAGGTTAACATGTTTGATCACATAGAACTGGGTGAGATATCTAGGACCTAAGAATATATGTCGCTATCCATTTAAATAAAACTCAAAGTGTTTTCAAAAGTTATTCAAAATTATCTCTATTTTTCAAATTAATTCAGTTTACTGTACCCTACTTTTTCATCTCCAACATTTTTTTCCAAAATATTGAATTTCATGTTAAATATCACAATAGACTCATTTTAAATAGAATCTAGGGCTTGATTGATTTAGTTATTGATTGGTCAAACATAGTCAACTGAGTCAAACTTGGTCAACCCTAGTCAACATAGTTAAACGGTACAGGGGGTGGTTTATTCTTTTAATTTCAAAAATGTGCTTGAAAAATCACTGTCTTTTAAAATGATTCTCGAAAACCATACTTTAAATACTATTACTTATGTTTTTCGAAAACTATGCCTGACAAATTACCTTCGTTTCAAAATATGTTTCAAAGTTTCAAAATACATTCGAAAATTATGTCTATGTCACATTTGATTTCGGTAAACCGTAAAGACACAGTGGAAGGTTCACTTCATAATCTACAAGGACTCCTAGGATGTGTTAAATTTAGGGGGAGTCTGAATCAAAAGAAGAATTTCTGAAAAGTTTTTTGGTAATTATCTGTTTTGAAATTATTAGATAATTTCTTTGATCTGAACTAAACCCTAAAGACTTAGAGGAAAAGTACTTGTGGTCAACAAGCTTTCTAGGACTGGGTCAAGTTTAGGGGGAGGTCAAATTAAAAGAATTATTGAATATTTCAAGGCGATATATTTTCATGCATGTATTTTCAAATCCTTCTGAAAACACAAATAATTTCCTTTCAAATATTATATTTTTCAAAATGTTTTTTAAATAGAATCAATTTGAAATAATATTTCTCTTGAGCTTGGAAAAATTTCCAGGACACTTAAGGAAATTGTTGGATCGAGAGAAAACGATAGAGGGGGTGAATATCGTAAGTCGATTTGGATTGAAAAAGAGAATACGCAGCGGAAAAATTAAAACTAAACAACACACAAACACAAAGATTTTACTTGGTTCGGAGTCGTGGTCGGCTCCTACTCCAAGGCCCACGGTCGTTGACCGTTTACTGCGGGGAATTCTATGTGTGCAAAAAGGTTTATAGAAGGATGTTATAATAGTAGTACAGTAAACTTTAAAAAGTCAGCTCTTCGTTACCGACGTCCAGTGTGGATTGTACTTCGGAGCAGCGGGACGTCGTCGGTGCATGTATCTCGAGTTGGGAGGTTTCCAGAGCAGAGCGCTTGAGTAGAAGAGCGTATTGGCGTTGGAAGAAGTGATTAATGAAGCCTTGGGGTCGAGGGGCTTTTTATAGCCTCCCGGGGCGCCCTAAACATTGGGGGTGCCCTCCCACGTGTCAGCCGATCCGCGCAAGTCTCGGTCAGCCCTTATCCCACTCGAATAGGGCTGAGGTTTGACCGGGGGCACCCGGGCGCCCTGGTTGACTCTTTCAGCGGGCTTCTCGGCTGGATAAGTTTTATCCACTTCGTTAGCTTGAGCCCGGGGCGCCCGAGCTATCCAGGGCGCCCGGGAGCACGGGGGCGCGCGGGAGCATGGGGGCGCCCCGCCCAGTGAGTTTCCGAAGCGTACTTTTGCTGAACTCATGTTTGGCTTGTACTTAGGGTGCCCGAGTCCTTCCGGGCGCCCAACCCAGCTGCTGCCTCACTCCTTTGAGGCTTTCTGAGCTGTAGACACTCGTTCCTTCGGTCCTACATCTAGAGTTAGTACCAAACAAGATAGAGCAAATATGTTAGTGAGTCTTACAGCTGTAGCTGTCTTGGTTCTGACTTTGGGTCTCCAAAATGGAGCCCTAGGTCGAATCGACGCCTACTGTTCCTTCGACGGGAAGCGCGTCCTCACCTACTCCTCTCAGGAGAATTTACTTGATGCCAACCGGCTCCCCCGGTTAGACTTTTGCCCAGCAGTCCTTCGCCAGTTGCCCTACTGTCCTCCGCTAGGTCTTCAGTACCAAGCCGTCCTTCGCCTGGTGCCTAGCATTCCTTCGCTAGGGCTTTGTATCCTGGCATTCCTTCGCCAGGTGCCTAGCAGTCCTTCGATAGGGCTTTGTATCGTGGCATTCCTTCGCCAGGTGCCTAGCAGTCCTTCGGTAGGGCTTTGTATCCTGGCAGTCCTTCGCCAGGTGCCTAGCAGTCCTTCGCTAGGGCTTTGTATCCTGGCAGTCCTTCGCCAGGTGCCTAGCAGTCCTTCGCTAGGGCTTTGTATCCTGGCAGTCCTTCGCCAGGTGCCTAGCAGCCCTTCGCTAGGACTTTGTTTCATGGTAGTCCTTCGCCAGTTGCCTAGCAACCCTTCGCTAGGAGTTTGTTTCCTGGCAGTCCTTTGCCAGGTGCCTAGCAGCCCTTCGCTAGGACTTTTCCTGCACACTTGAGTAACATTGTTAGATCATCAATAATACTTAACTTTGAACCCGTTGCCAATATCAAAACAAGGTTCGATATGGTACTTCCTGCACTAACAATCTCCCCCTTTTTGATTTATGACAACACAATTCAAAGTTAAGTAAAAATTACAACAGTTTAAGCAAGAAGGTTAAGACCAATAAAATATAGCAATTCTGAATAGTATAAAGTCTAAACCCAATGTAATTTTGAAAAAAAAAAATTCTCATACTCCCCCTAAATAATTGTGTTATAAAATAACAATTAACTTAACTCTTAACATTGACCAACAATTAACTTAACTCATAACTTTGACCTTTCCTCCCCCTTTGACATATATCAAAAAACATTTATGGGTGAACAATATATCTAACAGGGATTTTTGAGTTTTTCTAAGTGCTTCATGTTTTTGACAAAGTGTTTTTCAAAAATAGAGTAAAAGCATTTTCACTATCAAAACTTTGTACACTTAGATAATTTTCCATTATGAAAAGTTTTGCAGGCCTAAATTTTGAAACAAACTTTTACTTACAAGGCAAAAAAATTTTACTTAGGCAAAATTTCATTTCTTGAAGCTAAATTTCCAAAACAAATTCAACTTTGGGAAAAAATTTGTTTACTAAAGAAAATTTTGCACATTTAGACGAATTTGCTTGGAAACACTTTGTGCATTTTGAAAAATATATTTCTTAAGAAATTTCTAGACAAGTTTTTCCCCAAAAAAATCTTGTTTACTAAGGAAAATTTCACTAAAAAAAATTGAAATACTTAGATACTTAGAAACTTTTGCTTTACTTTTGAAAAAAATTCTTTTTCTCTTTCTTTGTCTCCCCCTTAATGTGAAACTTTTCTCCTTATGTTTTAGACCATTTCTAAGATAAACTTTCATTAAAAAGGGAAAAAAGTTTAATAATTTTAATTTCACTTTTTCAACTCTCCCCCTTGGCTATATATCAATAAAGAACTTTTGAAAAATATATTTTGAAAGAAATTTTAAAATTTGTGTATCAGAGCTTAAGAGTCTTGAAAATATAAAAGTACTTAGCATAATTCTTGAAAGCATAGCAAAAAGCTTTAAATTACAAAACTCCATAGCAAAAAAATTATATTTGTAGGCAAGTCTTTTAGAAAATTCACGCACATAGAACACTATTGCTTTGAAAAATATTAGTACTTTTGAAAACATTATATAGAAGCACTTTTGAAAGATATTATACATTTTTGAAGATATAAGTACTTTTGAAGATTATGTATTTTTGAAAAATATAAGTACTTTTTGAAAAAAAATGTTATGCATTTTGAAACCATAATATTTTACTTGACTAGGTTTCTTTTCCAGTCTGACACCATCCTAGGAACCCTTGTTAACTACAAGGACATTTTCTTAAGTGTCCTAGAAATTCTCAAAACTCAAGCAAATATTATTTCAAAAGGTATTTCAAAAATAATTTTATAAGCCAAAAAAACATTTTAAAATAATAATATTTTGTAAGACAAATTACTTATGTTTTCGACACAATTTTGAAAATATAGTGTATGGAAACATATTATTTAGAAATGTTTAATAACTCTTTTAATTTGACCTCCCCCTAAACTTGACACAGTCCTTGGAAGCATGTTGACAACAAGTATTCTTCCTCTGAGTTCTTAGGGTTCAGTTCAGATCAAAAGAATTATTTAATAATTTCAAAGATAATTGCCAAAGAAAATACTTGTTAGAAATAATTTCTTTTGGTTTAGACTCCCTCTAAATTTGTCATATCCTAGGAGTCCTTGTAGATCATTAAGTGCACCTTTCTCTATGTCTTTACGGTTTATTAAAATCCAAAGAATAGTTTTGAATAACAGTATGGTAATATAATTTTAGAAAATTCAATTTGAAATGAAGATAATTTTAAAGCATATGCCCCATTTTCGAAAAACATTTTGAAATGATAATGATTTTTGTAAAGCATAATTTTTGAAAAATGTAGTGATTATTTGAAGGCATAGTATTTTTTTTTAAAACTTTTTCTTTTAATTTGAACTCCCCCTAAATCTGACACTGTTTGACTTTATCTAAGTACCTTAAGGAACTACAGTGTTGACCAGTTTTGACTATGTTGATTAGGGTTTGACTATGTTGACTATGCTTGACCAATCAATGACTAAATCAAAAACAAGCTCGAGATTCTATTTAACACGAGTCTATTGTGATATTTAACATGAAATTCATTATTAGAAAATTGTTAAAGATGAAAAAGTAGGATGCTGAATTAATTTGAAAAATAGATGTAATTTTGAATAACTTTTGAAGGTACTTTGAGTTTTATTTAAGAGGATAGTGACATATACTCTTAGGTCCTAGATATCTCACCCAGTTCTATGTGATCAAACATGTTAACCTTATGGGTTTTTGTGAGACAGGTTTTAGTAGAAAGATTTATTTTGAAAAGGCCATGATTAATTTTGAAAAGTTAAATTAATTTTTAAACCCAATTTAAATTTATTTTGAAAAGAGATATTTGAATCTAAGATTAACTGAACATTTGTGTTAGATTCAAATTTAACAAAGAGTAAATTGAATTTGAATTTCAAAAATTGGCTTCCAGGTCTTGGCGAGGCACAAGGCCTTCTTTGGCCGTAGCCTTATTGGATCATCAACCCTTTCCTAGACAAAGCCTTTTAGTGAAATTTGATCTTCAAAATTACTTTTTGATAAATTCTGGTCTAACTAGTTTGGGTCTTGGATCGGTAGCTTCGGCTAGTTTCACCAGTCTAAAGAGACCAAGTACACTTAACCTTATTAGAAAAGGCTTCCCTAACATACTATCATCTCACCGCCACCCAATACTATGTTGTTCAAATTTCAGTTAATCGTTTGTCCTTAATCTAACCAATCCTAAATCCAAAAAAAATTAAGATTGCAAAAGAAAAATAAACAAGCAAACAAAGAAAAAGTTATCTAAGTCACATCATAATCGAAATAAAACTCTGGGTTTTTAAAATCAGCATGGTTGTGAATTAAGGTTACTAACGTATTGACCTTAACTAATTTATACGAATTAATCATGTTATTCAAGGTAAATATTGGATTTTTAAATACTGTAAATTTATCTTTTGATTCCCGGTTGGGAATCTCCCACTTGATTCTAGTCATCTCTCTTTTGCTTGATTGTTTCTTCGGCATTTTGCAGCGGTCGCAAGCCAACCAGACCAGTTTCCAAGGATCCCTTCCTTCGTCATCAGATTTTGAGTCTGAGTCGGACTCAGGTACTGGTTGAGGCCTCTTTTGCATTTCTCTTGGAATTTTCCCTGCAATAAAAATTATACCTTCCTGGACCACTGCAGTATCAGCTTGATTATTTAACCTTAATTCAGAAACTGATTAAAAATTAGTTACCGATTTTATCTCAGAAAACTCAGCATCTAACTCTGGTTCGATTTTGACGTCGGGTTCAGACTCTAACTCGGTCGTTTGTGTTTGGACCAAAAGGGCAAGATAACTTACCTGATTTTCTTTTTCATCTGAGATCTCTTGATGAAGGTTAATCAATTTTTCCCAGATTTCTCTAGCACATCTGCATGGACCTACTAGCTCGAGTTGCTCCTTGGTTAGGCCATATTATAGAATTATAGTTGCCCTTGCATCAGTCTCGATTTGGTTGAGAGTTCGTTCATCCAATTTATCCCACTCGATTGATGACTCATCTTCTACGGGAAAAGATAAACCCGTTTGGATGATTCGCCATAAGTTCATGTGGACCTTCAGAAGGGACTCCATTTGACTTCTCCAACAATTGAAATTCTCGTCGGAGAATAGCAGTAGATGGGCACTGTTCCACTCTTGGATGACCATTTAGTTTAAACCTTGAACACAAGAGAAATAACAGAAATGTACCAAGACTTGGTCTTAGATTAGTAGTGCGGGAGAGAAAAGATATAGCCCAACAAAAATATTACACGAATTTTGAGGTAAAATAATAATAAAAAGAATTTTATGACAAATTCTTGAAAATGTTGATTTTATCACTTCTGATTAATGATGAAAAAGTAAGAAGTCAATGTTTTAAAAAAACTTTGCTCGAATTAGGGTAGCACATATTTCGAGAAAAAAATATTAAAATAATAATAAAATAATTTATGACAAATTTTCAATAATTGATCGTTTTAACAATTCTAACTTATGGTGAAAAAATGAGAATTCAAAATTGAAAAAGACATTGCACCACCTCGATTAACGAGAAAAGATTAAAAAAATAAAATAATTTTGAAAATCTAAAAAACTCTCAAATTGGTGGTTGCACCAAATTTGAGCTTCCCCGCTCTGATATCACTTGTTGGATCGAGAGAAAACGATAGAGGGGGTGAATATCGTAAGTCGTTTCGGATTGAAAAAGAGAATACGCAGCGGAAAAATTAAAACTAAACAACACACAAACACCAAGATTTTACTTGGTTCGGAGTCGCGGTCGGCTCCTACTCCAAGGCCCACGGTCGTTGACCGTTTACTACGGGCAATTCTATATGTGCGCAAAAAGGTTTACAGAAGGATGTTATAATAGTAGTACAGTAAACTTTAAAAAGTCAGCTCTTCATTACCGACGTCCAGTGTGGATTGTACATCGGACCAGCGGGACGTCGTCGGCGCTTGTATCTCGAGTTGGGAGGTTTCCGGAGCAGAGCGCTTGAGTAGAAGAGTGTATTGGCGTTGGAAGAAGTGATTAATGAAGCCTTGGGGTCGAGGGGCTTTTTATAGCCTCCCGGGGTGCCCTCAACGTTGGGGGCATCCTCCCACGTGTCAGCCGATCCGCACAAGTCTCGGTCAGCCCGTATCCCACTCGAATAGGGCTGAGGTTTGACCGGGGGCGCCCGAGATGCAGGGGGCGCCCTGGTTGACTCTTTCAGCGCGTTTCTCGGCTGGATAAGTTTTATCCACTTCGTTAGCTTGAGCCCGAGGCGCCCGAGGCATCCGAGGTGCCCGGGAGCATGAGGGCGCCCGCCCAGTTATCTTCCGAAGTGTACTTTTGCTGAACTCATGTTTGGCTTGTACTTAGGGCGCCCGGGTCCTTCCGGGCGCCCAACCGAGCTGCTGCCTCACTCTTTTGAGGCTTTCTGAGCTGCAGACACTCGTTCCTCCGGTCCTGCATCCAGGGTTAGTACCAAACATGATAGAACAAATATGTTAGTGAGTCGTACAGCCGTAGCTGTCTTGGTTTTGACTTTGTGTCTCCAAAATGGAGCCCTAGGTCGAACCGATGCCTACTGTTCCTTCGTCAGGGAACGCATCCTCACCTACTCCTCTCAGGAGAATTTACCTGATGCCAACCGGCTCCCCCGGTTGGACTTTTGCTCAGCAGCCCTTCGCCAGGTGGCCAGCTGTCCTTCGCCAGGTCTTCAGTACCAAGCCGTCCTTCGCCTGGTGCCTAGCATTCCTTCGCTAGGGCTTTGTATCCTGGCATTCCTTCTCCAGGTGCCTACAGTCCTTCGCTAGGGCTTTGTATCCTGGCAGTCCTTCGCCAGGTGCCTAGCAGTCCTTCGCTAGGGCTTTGTATCCAGGCAGTCCTTCGCCAGGTGCCTAGCAACCCTTAACTAGGACTTTGTTTCCTGGCAGTCCTTCGCCATGTGCCTAGCAGCCCTTCGCTAGGACTTTATTTCCAGGCAGTCCTTCGCCAGGTGGCTAGCAGCCCTTCGCTAGGACTTTGTTTCCTGGCAGTCCTTCGCCAGGTGCCTAGCAGCCCTTCGCTAGGACTTTTCCTGCACACTTGAGTAACATTGTTAGATCATCAATAATACTTAACTTTGAACCCTTTGTCAATATCAAAACAAGGTTCGATATGGTGCTTCCTGCACCAACAGAAATACCCTTGTAGATAACAAGACTTCCTAGGATTGTGTGAGACTGGAAGATAAACAAGTCAAGTAAAATATTGTGCCTTCAAAAATTCATACATTTTTCAAAATGTACTTGCATATATTTTCAAAATACTATCATTTTGGCTTATCAAAATTCTTTTTGAAAATAGTATTTACTTGAGTTGGAGAATTTCCAGGACACTTAGGAAAATATCCTTGTAGTTAACAAGGTTTCCTAGGATTGTGTCAGACTGAAAAAAGAAACCAAAGCCAGTAAAATATTATGTGTTAAAAACAATATCATTGTAAGTACTTTTAAAAGATAAGTCAAGTAATTTTCTTTAATATTTTTCAAAGTACTTATGTTTTCAAACTCATGATATTTTTCAAAAAAAAATATACTTATATTTTTCAAAAATGCATAATATCTTTCAAAGTGACCTATATTTTTCAAAGATACAGATATTTTAAAAGTACTTATATTTTTTTTGTATTTGCATTTTTCAAAATATTCAAGACAAGTAAACTTATTGAGTAAATATTTTTTCTTATCATGCATGGACTCAATGAGAATATACACTTGACTCCAATTCTATTTTTGAGCATCAATTATTCATTCTTTCAAAATTTTGTTACTTAAAAATTATCATAACTCTTGACATTATTTTACTGAGGATTATCTTTCGCTCAAATATTTATGTTTTCAAAACCCATAAGCTCTGATATACAAATTTTAAATCTTCTTTCATAATATATTTTTTCAAAAGTTCTTTATTGATATATGGCCAAAGGGGAGAGTAGAAAAAATAAAATTAAAAATTAAATTCTTCCTTAAACTTTTTGCCCTTTTCAATGAAAGTTTATCTTAGAAATGGTCTAAAACATAAGGAGAAGAGTTTCACATTAAGGGGGAGAGAAAGAAAGAGAGAAAGGATTTTTTTTTTTAATTTTTTATCTCTTTTTCAAAAAGTAAACCAAAAATTTCTAAGTACTTCACATCATTCAAGGGCTAAGTGCTATTAAAATTTCAAAGTACTGTAAAATACTTCAACTACTTTCAAGTATTTCTAGTGCTTCAAAATTTTCTAAGTATGTCTAAGTGTTTCAAATTTTTTTAGGTACATGTTTTTTCCTAAGTAAAATTTTCCTTAATAAATAAAATTTGTCTGAGCAAAAATTTTTTGAAAATTTTGGCAAATGTTTCTAAGTAAAGTTTTTTGGTGAAAAACTTGTCTAGAAATTTCTTAAAGATTTTGTTTTTCAAAATGCACATAGTGTTTCCAAGCAAATTCGCCTAAGTTTGCAAAAAAATTTTTGTAAACAAATTTATTCCCAATTCTCAAAAGTTGAACTTTTTTTGGGAAATTTGGCTTCAAAATTTTGCCTAAGTAAATTTTTTTTGCAAAGCCTTGTAAGTAAAAGTTTTTTTAACAAAATTTAGGCCTGCAAAACTTTTCAAAAATGGAAAATTGTCTAAGTGTAAAAAGTTTTCTTTGGTGCAAATGCTTTTACTCTATTTTTGAAAGAAAAAAAATACTTTGTCAAAAACTTAGAAGTTTTACAAACACTCAAAACTCCCTATTAAATATTCTGTTCGCCCATGTATGTTTTTGATATATGTCAAAGGGGGAGGAAAGGTCAAAGTTAAGTACTTTATAACACAAGTATTTAGGGTTTTAGTGGGAGTATGAGAAATAAAGGATTTTTTTTCAAATCTACATTTATTCTGTTCATAACTGCTATACTTCATTGATTTTTACCTTCTTTTCTTAACTGTTATAAGTTTTTACTTAACTTTGAATTGTGTTGCCATAAATCAAAAAGGGGGAGATTGTTGGTGCAGGAATCACCATATCGAACCTTGTTTTGATATTGGCAAAGGATTCCAAGTTAAGTATTATTTGTTATATAATAAAGTTACTCAAGTGTGCAGGAAAGTCCTAGTTAATCTAGGCAAGAAGTCCTGGCCGAGGGCTGGGCACCTAAGACCTGACCAAGGGTTGGGCACTAAGTCCTGGCCAAGGTCTGGGCATCGAAGACCTGGTTTGAGGAATTGGGCACTGAGACCTAGCCGAGGGCTTGGCACTGAAGACCTGGTTCGAGGAATTGGGCACTAAGTCCTAGTCACGGACTGGGCACGAAGACCTGGTGAGTAAAGCTGGGCAAAAGTCTAACCGAAGGAGCCAGTTGCCAAAAAGGTAAATTCTCCTGAGAGAGTAGGTGAGGACGCGTTCCCCGTCGAGGGAACAATAGGCGTCGGTTCGACCTAGGGTTCCATTTGGGAGAACCAAAGTCAGAACCAAGACAGCTACGGCTGTAAATATTGGCTAACAATCTTGCCTTGTTTGTGTTAGAACTAACCTTGATTGCAGGGACCGAAGGATTGTGATTCAACAGCTCAGAACGCCCCAAAGGAAGGGGGTAGGCAAATGGGCTAGGCGCCCGGGAGGTCCCGGGCGCCCAAGGTGAAAGGACAAAACAAGAATTAAGCAAGACTGCTTCGAAACCACACTAGGCTAGGCGCCCAAGGTGTCCCGGGCACCCAAGGTCAAAGACAAAGTGGTCATCGAAGCAAATCTGCCACGAAGCCATTGGACCAGGTCAAGCTAGGCGCCCAGGAGGTCCCGGGTGCCCCAGTCAGACCAGGGGCTGAATCGGAGGGGATAAGCACTGACCGAGCTGTGGATAGAGATTTTCGCAGATGAAGGCACGTGTCAGGCGCCCCCAAGAGCACTATAAAAGGGTGCTCGACCCCAAGGCTTCAGTAACACAATTTCTCAACGCTACAAAGCTTTTCGTTCAAGTGCTACACCCCGGCAAACTCTGACTTCGAGATTCCAGCGCCGACGACGACCCTCTGCTCCGAAATACGATCCACATCGGGCATCGGTAACAAAAAGTGTAGATATTTTAAATTCCTGAAATATTCTTGTACTCAACTTGTAAACCCGTTTTTGCACGATTATAGTATTGCCCAAAGTAAACGGTCAAGGATTGTGGGCCTTGGAGTAGGAGCCGACCGCGACTCCGAACCAAGTAAAAACTGACTTGTGTTCCTGTGTGATTTATTTCTTTCCGCTGCGTATTTTCTCTTTCCTAAGTCCGAAAAGTTTTTAACGATATTCACCCCCCCCTCTATCGTTTTCTTCGATCCAACACTATTTACTTCAGTGTGCATCGTAGGAGGTTTTGGTTCTAGAGTATACAGATTGCCAATCATTTTACCTGAATAGATAATCTCTCTGTTTCTCTTAATAATAACTTTATTATCAAAAGTAACAAAATATTCATCATTAAACAACTTAGAAACTGAAATTAAATTCTTTCTAAATGAAGGTACATAAAGGCAATCTCTTAGAACTAACACTTTATTTCTCTCGAAAGATAAATAAAAGACTCCCACTGCCACTGCTGCTACTCTTGTAGCGTCGCCCATGTAGATCACGATTTTTTCATCCGCTAGTCGTCGGGTTTCCTGGAACCCCTGCAGAGTTTTGGAGACATGGTCAGTGACTCCTGTATCTACACACCAGGTACTGGTAGATAGCACCGTAAAGCATGTTTCAACGACTAAGGCTGAAGAAATACCTTTGCTTTGTCGATGGGGACAGTCCGTCTTCCAGTGCCTAGTTTGCTTGCATGTGAAGCACTTGCCCTTCGGCTTCTTCACACCAGTCCGGAGGCCTTGCGATGCTCCTGCCTTCTTGAACCCTCCTCGTTTCTTCTTCTTCCTGCATGCCTTTCGGCTCAGAGGAAGAAACCTTTTGAGTTACTAAGGCCTGTGAGTTCTTCAGGAAGAGAGCCTCTGCCGCCTGGAGTTCTCCTAGCAGTTCACCCAACGTATAATTTTTCTTGTTCATATTATAGTTAAGGTTGAACTGCTCAAAACTCTTTGGTAGAGACTGGAGTATGATATCGACCTGGGATTCCTCGTCGATTTCAGCTCCCAGTACCTCAATCTGATTGAGATGAGCCATCATCTTTAAAACATGATCCCTTACGGGTGTCCCTTCAACCATAGTGGTTGACATCAGACTCTTCATCGCACTTTGCCTAGAAGCTCGACCTTGGTGCCCGAAGAGGTCTTTGAGGTTCAGCATCATGTCACTAGTAGTTGGCATGGCCTGATGCTGATGTTGCAGCACATTCGACATGGATGCCAGAATATAGCACCGCGCCATCTCATCTGCCTTTTTCCACTTCTTATAATGCTCCCTCAACTCTTCACCAGAGTCATCTCTAGGCTTTTCGGGACATTCTTCGAAGAGTACAAATTTGTACTCCTCAACAGTGAGGACAATATCTACGATCCTCTTCCAGTCAATGTAATTTGGATCAGTAAGTTTATTGTCCTTAAGAATTGTTGCTAGTGGAGTAAAAGCCATTATGAAAAACCTGAGAATCACAACATACACTACTTTAGAAATCGAAAATAAATTGATTCATTAAAATAATTAATTTTTGAATTTCACCAACACCCCTATACACTGAGAAATTCGTATGCCACGATAGTGTGGATGTATACGAATTCCTACATTCGTAAGAGGAGGTTTTACCCATCGATCTTACTATCTTGTCAACCTAACTTTTTGACAAGTAAGATCAACAGTTGGTTTCCTTCGGCTCTGCAAAATAATAGCAGTGACTCTGATGGGGAGGATACTATTATTCGCATCTAAGTGTGCACCATTACACGACACTAAGAAAATTATTTCTGATTATGTGCCTTCCGATGGGGAAGTATACACGCTCTTCAATAATTTTCTATAGTCTTTTTCGACCCAGTGATCTGCAGAACAAGTCCATCCGATAGGGAGGAAGGCACTCAAAGCTGACACGCAGACTTGTTTGCATCACTTATCGAATTGTAATGAAAGTCGTGGGACCCTTAGGGTCCCTCTCCCACTTAGTAATTTATCACGAGGAATTTTCTAGCACTACCACACAACCAATAACATGAAAATAAAATAATGAAAAATCCTAGATTTTCCAACTTTCATGGCCCCTTGGTCTCTCATGTGCCTCCAGTCATGTTGTCACTTCGTCCACTCCTCCCTTCCTTCTGCGCATGCTACCTTGGGGGATCTCCGAGCCGAAATGAAGAGCTAATCATTTACATCATTGATACTATACTCCACGAAGGAGTGTACATGAAATCTAGATCAACTGTAAATAAAAAACTCGGCTAAACATGTGCCGTATTTAATTACAAAAATTAAATACCTAGCCTCGTCAACCCCGAGGATTAATTAATTACAATAATTGCAAACAATCACACAAAGAATATTTTGGCCATGAAGTTGGAATCTCGTGCCTGCAACACAAAGTTAGCCTACACACATCCACGCATCATCAAAATAAAAATGTATGAAAAATTACAAAATTAACCAATCCTAAACACACAAAGCCGGAAACCTAAGCTCTGATACCAATTGTTGGGTATGGCTTGGCGGGTTTCCATAGCAAATACTTAGTCGATCCAAGAGACCTCTCCACGTCTACTGATTAAAAATTAATCTGAGTGGAGAGTCGTCTCCCATCTACTGTCTCGTGCCGTATCGAACGATCCAAATTGCAACTTAACCAATTTCCAAAATTGGCCTTGCAATTTGCTCGACCGTTCGACCGCGGAAAAGGAGACGAGTTGATCGCCTGCTTTTGTGTTTAGGGTCGGGGTCCAGTTAAGAATTTATTAAACATATTTTGCAATCAAAACAATAAATTCTTAAACATAAAATGACAAGATATATAAACATGGCACATAAAAGACATAAGGAAATACAAAGGAGCTTATGGAAAGTTATACCGTTCCGATCACCTCGCGGTCTTCTACCTTATGTCCCTCCCTTCACGGGCGTCGTGTGGGCGACGATCTTGTAATGCCCGCCCTTCCCGCCTTATGATGAAGGCGAGAGGCGGCGCAATGCGAACATACATATACGCATATGGAGATCTTAATGCAGCGGAATAATTTAAAACTTCATACATATGCGTTTAAACCATGCAATTAAAACTTGAATCATGTTGACATATCATAGCTATATTTCTTAAACATGGTTACTTGGTAAACTTAGCATTTTCGTAACATAAGACACAGCATGTGAGACATAACATTCTTGAACATGCTTGCATTAAACATAACTTATCCTACCATCAAGCTTAAAGCCAGCATATTGTTCTAAACGAACACATCATGGTATAGCATGTTAACATCCTAATTTAGAAATGATAAGCATAGCAATAAAGCACGATATAGGAATCAACGTAAGTTGTTCATAAGCAACATAAGTAATAAAATTTTCCTAGTAAGTTGTTCTTTAGGAAAACCATCATAAAGTATAGCATGAAACTAAAGATGACAATGCAAAACTAAAGTATAGCATAGCAATAGGATCTTTTTCTTTTTCTTTTGCCATGTCACTGCCACACACACACACTTGCCCCTCCTGCTGCTTCCCTTAGCTTAGTATCCTCTTGCTTGATCTGCGGTATAAGAAAATAAACCTTATAAGCACATAGGCTTAGTAAGACTCTTTCCTACTCACTAAAATCATTCTTCACATATCATGGAAAGGGCATAACATAAAGAGTGTAACATAAAACAAAAGCATATCATGAGAAGGTATTCATAAAGCATTTGACATGAGGAGGTATATAGATGTACATGAAAACACATAATCATATAGAAGTGCTTAACATATAATGAAAGTGCATAGAGCTCATGGCATAAGAAGTACTTGACATAAAATATAAGCACATAAAATACTTAACATAGAGAAGTTCTTGACATAAAACATAAGCATATAAAATACATGACATGGAATAGATGCATAACATGAATGAATGCATGAGTTAAATGCACATAACATAAGGATGCTTATTTGAAAATCATAATTATAAGTACTTAAACATAAATCTCAACATCATGGGGGGTCCCAGCTTGTACCACATACATACATCCATCATTTGCACGCATCCCTAAGTAAATACGAGGTAACTAGTCTCGACCTACTAGGGTACTAGGTTACCTTAAACCTAGGGATAGCTACGGTAGTCGAGAACCGAGGACAGCTACGGTAGTCCCAGCACCGAGGCTCTCTAAGGAGCCCATCCCTGTGTGACAACTACGGTAGTCCCAGAACCAAGGACATCTACGGTAGTCCTAGCACCGAGGCTTTCTAAGGAGCCCATCCCTTGGACCTTACTTGGGTCCGGTACAAACTCATCTATAAAGTAAAATAGCTTCACATGCTTCTTTTTACATCATAAGAAATGCTCTTGGCATGTCATCATTCATAGAACTTACATAGCATAATTAAAGACATAAACATGATCTTAATACATGAAGCATGTGTTAGTGATATGAGAAAAGTGTACGAAGGCAATCGCCTTATGATTGTAATCATTTATTTTAATAAATGAATATTCACTATTTGAGTATACATGTTTATGTATTTGATTGAGATTTTAAACTCATTTACTGAATGTCCGTAATATAATTCACAGCATGAGAGAATTTGTGATGAATTCATAACTAGTGATTATCTCTACATGTGTAATTGTGAAGTATTGAAATTATCCCTAGTCGATGAATTGATAAATACGGACACTATCAATTCTGTTGAGACTAGCATGAGTTATTCTCTAATCAGCTGATTCTCACTGGCTAGTGACATTGGGATGTCCGGAGATAAACATGAATGCTAGTTAAGGGAACTAGTTCATTGGAGTGACTCGCTGTAAAACTTCATATGGTAGTCTACATATAGATATGTCAATGAAGTTCTTACTGCAGCATAAGTGCGATGTTCCTTGACTTGCGGTGTTCAAGTCATCTTGGTCATGGAGACTTATACTTTGACATCTTAAGCAAGCATCTCCAAGGAGGTGTGGACCCAGGATGATTGGGTATAAGCTGAAGTGCCCGAAGATGTTTGAACAGCCTACAAAGGATTCACCACTCCTTGCGAGGAGATGTTGTAGCGACCCGCCTTCTCTGCCTTAGACGGATCGTTACTTTCGTCTACTTCTCGACTCTAATGCACGACTAAGAATGCGGAAATCTTTTTTTTTCTTTTTAATCTATCTAAGAGTGATGATATTCTAACTCTAATAGTCATGCATGATACCATGGCACACTTCTTTACATCTATAGGACTTTTCTGCAATGGTACCAGTCGACTGCGATCTGACCAGTCGACTGGTATCGGCCACAGAAAGTTTCTGGGCGCGGCACCAGTCGACTGGCCTCTTGGCAGTCGACTGGTGTATCGGACAGACGCTACTGCTCGATAGGGCAGTCGACTGGTTCTGAACCAGTCGACTGGCACGCCTGAAAACTAAAAATTCAGATTCGAAACTTAGTTTTCAAAAGCCTACCAAACATATAGTTTCAAGCCATAACAAGACACAACACCATTTCTATACTCCATACTAGTTTCCTAAACATTTTAGCCAATCAAAACAACTTCATAAACTCGAAATTAGAACTTTTGTGGAAGTAAATAAGCTATTCGAGTTTATATGAACTTTAACCTTAGAGTTTGTACCAATCTTGACTCCTATGCATTCATAACACCAAATACATGTTCTATAACCTTGCTAAAGCATTATAAAATGTGAATGCAACTTTTCTAAACACATTTAAGCAATAAAAACTTGATTCAAAGGGGAACTAGTACTATCTTGGCACATGCATCAATATCTCCAACAAAGTATCAATATTCCAAACTACTCACACTTCTACTCATCCAATGCAATCATAAGGATATGTGTGCAAAATGAAATAACGTGGAATCTTTACTCTAAGAAATTGAGCATGTAAAACTATCCAAAGCTTAAATGTTCGCTAAACTCCATAAAGCAATAACTTGGAATTTGAATAGACTAAAATATTGTAATTCAAATAACTAAATTGTCTCATCTCAAGATCTCTCCAAAATCAGCCACCACACACACTTTGCTCAGCACCGCCTCGTCGCCTTCCTTCAGAATTGCTTGCCTTTACCTTTATCTGCAGTAAGAGGAAATGCAACTAGTAAGCAAAAAGCTTAGTAAGTACTATCTAGCTCACAAAATCTCGAAATGTGCAAACATGCTTCTTGAACAATATGAAATCACATGAGATACTTATATGCTTGAAAGAAACACTAAGAACATGTATAACTCGAAAACATGCATACTCAAGCATTAATAAATCTCAACTTACTTTTCTTGGCTCAACTTGAAACTTTAGCTATTCTTTAACTTTTTGAAAACTCTTTAAACTTTAGAAACTTTGCTAAAGCATATACTTGAAAATAATAATCACTTGGATCCACTGAAGACGTAAGTACCATCTCATGCGCGTTCCCTAAAGGTTGGGGTAGCGAGCCACCAATCCTAATAGAGCAGACCTTGGTCTACCAGGGCCAAGACCTTGGAATTGGACACCTGGATTTCTTTAACGACGCCCTTGGACGCCGGGTACTGGCCTTAGAAAATAAAATAGCTTTTCTTTCTTTTCTTTCTTATCTTTAAATGCCTTGGCATTTTATCGAGCACCTTGTGTGCCCAAATCCCTAAGTCTTGACTTTTGGGGATTTCTTAAGGCCTTGGCCTTTTCTTTTCTTATCTTTATCTTCTCTTTTCTTTTCTCATAACTTTCTTAGCCCCTAATCTCATATAGGGTGCTTAATCAAACTTATACAAGCATATAATGAACTAAGATCACATGAAAAATCTCAAACTAAAGGTAAATGTCTCTTTTAAAACTTTTAAAGGAAATTCTTGCGGAAAAACCGCCTCTTACTGCAGGTGAGCAGTACTTACATTGGTTTCCTTGAACTTACAACCAAAATTGACGTCTAGGGCTCGGGAGAAGCTTGAAATCTCTACGAACCGTCCGCGCCTACGTGTTCTTCTCGTCGAGACGGACGAAACGCTCCGTCTCCTTGGTTCCCTCTTGGTCGGCGCCCCCTTGGAAGAGGAGAGGAAGTCTCGGCTTGGTGTTGGCATGCGCACAAGAGAGGGGAAGAGGATTCCCGTGCGTGTGTCGCGCGGCTAGGGTGAGGAAGAGAGAAAACCAAAAATCCAATTTCCTCTCTTAACCTATCTATTTATACTATCTTTATGGAAAAAACGTAACTACTCTATAAATATATTTCTCTCCACCTTTTGTTGTGCTTGATACCCTAGCCCAGCCGGTCACGCGCGTGCTTGCTCTTTCGGTGGTCGCGGGTTCGAACCCCCTGCTGCCCTTTAACGTTTTTCCTTTTTTTAAAATACTAAACGGACTCGGAAAATTCCATAAAAATATTCTAAAAATTCCTAAAAATATCTAGAATATTTCTAAACCATTTTTAAATAATTCTAAGGACTTTAAGAACTAAAAATGAGAATTTTGAGGCGTTACAATCCCCCATACCTTATAAAAAGTTCGTCCTCGAACTTAGAATAATTCTGGATATCTTTCTCTCA
>JAGFNQ010008972.1:48583-98530 GCA_024364735.1 Boesenbergia rotunda | reverse complement strand
GCTCGATCTCGAATTCCACTTCTCGTTGGGAGGTAGTCCAGGTAATTCTTCTGGGAACACTTCTGGATATTCGCAGACTACCCGTACATCCTCCTGCTTGAGTTCTTCCTTTGCTTCTGAGTCCACTATGTGTGCAAGAAAACCAGCACACCCTTGCTCTAGCATCTGGTGGGCTGCCAAGGCTGAGAGAAATTTCTGAGTCTTCCTCCTTGGGGCTCCTTGAAACTCGAATGGTGGTTCCCCTTCTGGGCTGAAAACCACCTTCCTTCTACGGCAGTCCACTGAAGCGCTGTACTTACTGAGGAAATCCATGCCCAATATGATGTCGAAGTCCTGCATCGCAAGGACTATCAGATCGACATATAGCTCTCGGTCTGAAATCTTGATTGGCACAGCCCGGAGCCTCTGGGTGGACTCCATGATTTCCCCTGAAGGGAGAGTTGTCAGGAATCTGGACTCCCAACTCTCTGTAGGCACCTGTAACTTACTAGCAAAAGGTACTGATACGAAAGAATGGGTCGCCCCAGTGTCAAACAGTGTAGTAGCTAAATGCTGAAAAATAACTATTTGACCTGTTACGACCGTGGAGGCGCTGGCAGCTTCTTCCTTCGTGAGGGAAAAGACTCTGGCATTGGTTGGAACTGGTGCTGCTTCCAATCCTCCTGACTGATCTGAGGTCCCTCCAGCATAGTAGGCATGTAATGTAACTGAGGCTGGCCTCCATACTGAACGGACTGCTGAGGAAGTACTTTAAACTTGTTTGGGCAGTCTCTGGATCTGTGTCCCTCTTGTCCACATGAATAGCATCCAGTTACACCCAAAAGGCATGTTCCTGGATGGTTCCTCCCACACTTAGGACAAGGTGGATACCTAGCTTGCTTATTCTCTGGTTTTCCTTTCTGGCTGCCAGGCCACTGCTTCCTTTTGTGGTTCTTGTTCTTCCAGTTCTGGCTATTTGGCTGAGGCTTCTGGCCTCCTATTGTCTTGTTCTCAATCAGGACTGGCTTCTGCTGTGCTTGCTGTGCCTTGATGCTATTCAGGTAGTGCTCTGAGATTAGAGCACTACTGACCAACTCCTCGCTGGTCTGGGGTCGGTGCATCCCGCTGTTCACGTTGAGTGCTATCTCAGGGTTCAGCATGCGGAGCATCAGTCTGACTCGCTCCTTCTCTGTGCTGACTAGCTCTGGGCAGAGGCGAGCTAGTCTGTTGAACTTTGCAACTGCTTCTCCCACTGGTAGGCTACCCTGTCTGAACTCCATGAAGTCCTCGAAGTGCTTGTTGGTAACCTTCATGTGGAAGAATTCCTCATAGAACTCGTGCTCAAAATCTGCCCAGCTCATCTGGTTGACTATCTTCTTACTCTTGACTCGCTCCCACCACATACGAGCATCTCCAGTTAGGCAGAAGGAGGCACATTTGACCTTCTCGACCTCTGGCCAGTCAAGAAGCTCCATCGTGCTCTCTAAAGTCTTGAACCAAGCCTGGGCATCCCAGGGCTCAGTCGTGCCTGAGAAGCTTTCGGGTTTCAGCCTCTGCCACTGGACGAGGTATGCTTCTTGTCTTCGGTTCACAGCAGGGGTCTCCTGTGGGACTGGTGGAACTTCAGCCACTACTGGGGTTCCCACTCCTGCTGTGGGTGGTGTAGGGGGCACTGGGTGCTGATTCGCCATCAGTGTGGCGATGGTCTTCTGTTGTTCTGTAATCTGGGCTTGCATTGAGCAATGACTGCCATCAGGTTTGGCTGTTCTGTGCCAGGCTCACTGTTATCTTGAACTGGAGTTCTGTTATTAGCATTAGGAGCTCGGCCTCTTCTTGCCATCTAATAATGCATAAGGGAACAAGAAATCACTATTACATCTCTAGGTATAAACTTATCTTCTTACTTAGAAATCTGATATCCATTCTAGGGATTAAACATGATTCCGTGATACTAAGGGATTAAACATGCTTCCTTGTTCTATGCACATGTGAGTAGTACTTAAGCATTTCTCTATACTGCAATTAAATAAAGGAGCAATAGAAAAACTGAAACTTAAAGCTTTCTTACTTGAAGACGGCAAGGTTGATGCTGATGTGTGTGTGATGCTGGAGAATGGGAACTGCTCTGATACCACCTGTAGCGACCCGCCTTCTCTACCTTAGACGGTCCGCTACTTTATCTACTTCTTGACTCTAATGCACGACTAAGAATGCGAAAATCTTTTTTTTTATTTTTAATCTATTTAAGAATGATATTCTAACTTAAATAGTCATGCATGATACAATGGCACGCTTCTTTTCATCTGTAGCACTTCTCTGCATTGGTACCAGTCGACTGCGATCTAACCAGTCGACTGGTATCGGCCACAGAAAGTTTCTGGGTGCGGCACCAGTCGACTGGCCTCTTGGCAGTCGACTGATGCATCGAACAGAAGCTACTGTTCGATAGGGCAGTCGACTGATACTGAACCAGTCGACTGGCACGCCTGAAAATCTGAAATTCAGATTCGAAACCTTGTCTCAATGGTCCACCAAACTTATAGTTTCGAGCCATATAAAATCATGACACCATTTCTATACTCTATACCAGTTTTCTAAACAATTTAGCCAATCAAAACGAATCCATAAACTTGAAATTAGGACTTTTGCGGAATTTAGCAAGTTATGAAAAATCTACATAGACTTTAAGCTAGAGTTTGTACCAAACTTAACTTCTAACCATTGAAACTCATCACACAAAATTCTGAAACATCCTTAAGGCATTATCAAATGAGAAAGCAACTTTTCTAAACATACTTAAGCAATAAAAACTTGATTCAAAGGGAAATTAATACTATCTTGGCACATGCATCTATTTCTCTAACAAAGTATCAATATTTCAAACTACTCACACTTCCACTCATCCAATGCAATCATAAGGATATGTATGCTAAATGAAATGACATGGAATCTTTACTCTAAGAAATTGAGCATGTAAAACTATCCAAAGCTTAAATGTTCGCTAAACTCCATAAAGCAAGAACTTGAAATTTGAATAAACTAAAACATTGTAATTCAAATAACTAAATTGTCTCGTCTCAAGGATCTCTCCAAAATCAGCCACCACACACACTTTACTCAGCACCGCCTCGTCGCCTTCCTTCAGAATTGCTTGCCTTTACCTTTATCTGCAGTAAGAGGAAATGCAACTAGTAAGCAAAAAGCTTAGTAAGTACTATCTAGCTCACAAAATCTTGAAATGTGCAAACATGCTTCTTGAACAATATGAAAATCATATGAGATACTTATATGCTTGAAAGAAAACTAAGAACATGTATAACTCAAAGCATGCATACTCAAGCATTAATAAATCTCAATTTACTTTTCTTGGCTCAACTTGAAACTTTAGCTATCCTTTAACTTTTTGAAAACTCTTTAAACTTTAGAAACTTTGCTAAAGCATATACTTGAAAATAATAATCACTTGGATCCACTGAAGACGTAAGTACCATCTCATGCGCGTTCCCTAAAAGGTTGGGGTAGCGAGCCACCAATCCTAATAGAGCAGACCTTGGTCTACCAGGGCCAAGACCTTGGAATTGGACACCTGGATTTCTTTAACGACGCCCTTGGACGCCGGGTACTGGCCTTAGAAAATAAAATAGTTTTTCTTTCTTTTCTTTCTTATCTGTAAATGCCTTGGCATTTTCTCGAGCACCTTGCGTGCTAAAATCCCTAAGTCTTGACTTTTGGGGATTTCTTAAGGCCTTGGCCTTTTCTTTTCTTATCTTTATCTTCTCTTTTCTTTTCTCATAACTTTCTTAGCCCCTAATCTCACATAGGGTGCTTTATTAAACTTATACAAGCATATAATGAACTAAGATCACATGCAAAAACTTAAAAAAAGGAAATATCTCTTTTAAAAACTTTTAAGGGAAATTCTTGTGGAAAAACCGCCTCTTACTGCAGGTGAGCAGTACTTACATTGATATCTTGGACTTACAACCAAGATTGACGTCTAGGACTCGGGAAAAACTTGAGATCTCGGAGAATTCTTCGCGCCTACGCGTTCTCCTCGTCGAGACGAATACAACGCTCCGCTTTCTTTGATCCCTCCTTGGCCGGCGCCCCTTGGAAGAGAGGAGAAGGGCTTGGGCGTGCGTGCGTGAGAGGAAGAGGCTGCTTCGCGCGGCTAGGGTGAGGAAGAGATACCCAAAATTCTAATTTC
The DNA here is from genome assembly GCA_024364735.1 of Boesenbergia rotunda. Taxonomy (NCBI): domain Eukaryota; kingdom Viridiplantae; phylum Streptophyta; class Magnoliopsida; order Zingiberales; family Zingiberaceae; genus Boesenbergia; species Boesenbergia rotunda. Next base: position 94,344 of record JAGFNQ010008972.1, on the reverse strand, counting down.
CTCTCTTAACTTATCTATTTATACTTATGGGGCGGATTGACCTAACTACACCTTAAATATATTTCTCTCTACCCTTTTCTGTGCTTGATACCCTAGCCTGGCTGGTTGCGCGCTTGCCTGGTCTCCTGCTGGTCGCGGGTTCGAACCCCCGGCTGCCCTTAAACGTTTTTCTTTTTTTTATATACTAAACGAACTCGGAAAATTCCATAAAAATATTCTAAAAATCCCTAAAAATATCTAGAATATTTCTAAACTATTTTTAAATAATTCTAAGGACTTTAAGAACTAAAAAAATGGGAATTTTGGGGCGTTACACAAGGCGGTGCTAAATCGTTATTTAGTGCCGAGAAACTCCTAAACGCATTCCCCAAAATGTGAGGTGAAGCCCCCATCCCTATCGGAGATGATGGTCTTGAGAACTCCATAAGTTTGATTATCTCCTTAGCATATAATTGAGCTAGTATCATTAATAGCTCTACGCTGCCATTATATGCATATATCATAATTATATAGTTATTATAATTATGGGTAAACCTAGTAATAGTAGGCCTCCGAGATATTAGGTCTCAGGATGAGCTATGAATTATCTTAGTTTGGTTATTATATGGTAGGTGAGATCATATTTATTATATTACCATAAAGTACTTAAGGTAATCTTATATATTATATATGAGATAATAGTGAAACCTACGTTGATAATTCTAACATTTATAATTAGTATGAAAATATAGTGGACCCATAATCTACAATAAGTGTTAATATAATTAAGACACTACCCTATGCGTATCATCTTCGGTTATGCCGTATGACTTATATTAGTATTAGTATAATGGAATTAATACTATACACTAACATAGGTGAGAGTGTTATGATCTTATGTATGTAGGCTATCAAATAATTCCCTACCTGAGACTATACTATAGGTTATACATAACATCATAAATTATAGTTATTTATCATATAAATTATAGGTATAATACCTATAATTTGCTTATGGAATAATATGTATAGGTGATAACTTATAGGTTGAGATGATACATGTCAATCTGTATGTAGGCTCCTATTAAAACCTATATGATAGGTGAATTATGACAATACTTATATGATAAGGAATTAGTATGGTGATATTGATAATAATCTTATATTAGTACCTGCTCTCACATTATTATTATTTGCTTTATATAATTTGATACCCTTGTGTGATATGATAGGTCCCTCATTGGTAATATCGGGTTCATGAACATAAGGTTGAAACACACTCTCAAAAATCTTGTATTAGGACTAACTTGGACCTTATTGGTTCACAAAACTAACCGAACTCAATGAAATAGATGGGCTGCCATCATGCCCATAACAAAGAACATCATGGCAGTCACTGCCACTCCTTCGTTCATCTCTCCTTGGCCCGCCTTAGGGTCTTCCACTGTCTCCATCGGATCCTCTTCCTCTATCTCGGGAACCTCCTCCGCCACTTCAGGGTCCTCCCCAAACATCCCGGGGTCTTCCTCAAACAGCTCGAGCATCTCGGGGTCTTCTTCAAACATCTCGAGATCGTCCTCGCTGATCGGGTCTTCCTCAAACATCTCGAGCATCTCAGGGTCCTCCTCGAATGGCTCGGGATCCTCCTCGTACATCTCGGGATCCTCCTCGAATGGCTCAGGATCCTCCTCGTACATCTCGGGATCCTCCACTAGCGGCTCAGGATCCTCCTCGTACATCTCGGGCTCCTCCTCCGATTCCCCCAGATCTTCCGGAAACTCATGGCGGAGAAGTTGCCTACATAATTCCGTATATGAGATAAGGCATCCGTGCTGCCCCCAGATCTGATGAGCAACCTCCCTTGCCCGATTGAGCAATGAACGAAGTAGGGCTCCAATCCTATGATCATTCATGACCGGAAACCCTTCCCGCTCCAGTTTCCAGAATAGCCGATCCAAAAACCCTATGTTGCCTTGAACTCCAAGGGTCGGACTGTAACCAACTTCCTCTATCCGCTCCATCAGCTCGCGGCACCTCTCAGTGAAATTCTCATGCAACATCTGGAATTGAAAAACAATGACATAGTTAGTACCAAACCGACCCAGCCAGTACAAAACCATTCCTTTTTCAATTCTCAAATATATACAGAGAAAGACACACGAAATTGCTTCCTTCTACCCCTATTATTCTAATTATTTAATTCATAAAAGAAGATAAAATATCGTTCATCGTTACATATCTTAAGGTACTTTTCATCATAACTATCGTTCATACTTGCATATCTTGAAATCATAAAACATCTTACTACTATCAGATATGTAAAGGTACTTACTTGGAAGCGGCAGGAAGAGGGCTTGATGTGTGTGTAGTGAGATGGTAACCGCTCTGATACCAACCTGTAACGCCTGCTTTTTTTTTCTTCATAAAGCGGCGTTACGTTAACATACTTAGGGCATGTAGACATCATAATGCAGCGGAAACCTTTAACTTACAGCTACATGCACTTACTACCCTTCCTAACATCATAACATGGGAACTTGGCATATTAACTTTATACTTAGCATCATATCATGTCATACTGGCATCATGTCATATCTAGCATCATGTCATACTTAGCATCATGTCATACTTAGCATCATGTCATCGAGTCACATTCAAGCCCATAATAGTAATGGTAAAGTTCTGTCATAAGACGAGCAAACATATTGCTCCTTGGCCAAGTCACTATCACACACATGCTTTAAGGCCCTCCTACTGCTTCCTTACTGTCCCCTTGCGTGATCTGCGGTATAAGGAAATAAAACTATAAGCACACAGGCTTAGTAAACTCTTTCCTACTCACTAAAAACATTCATCACTTAATCATGAGCACATGAAACATTAACATACTTAGTGCTTTACTTCGATCATAAGCCTTTATGATCACTTAGCATACATTCAACATGGCATGAACATAACTTAATCACATTCGTAGCATGACATAAACATGAACATGAAAACATTCATAGCATTGCATCATACTTGGCATAGACATAAACATCGTAAACATTCATAGCATGGCATCATACTTGGCCTAGACATAACCACAATAAACATAACCTCATAAACATTCTTATCATGAACCTAAATAAAATCATGGCATCCTAACTTAGCACAAACATAATTAAATCATGACTTCATAAATTAGCATGGACATAAATAAAATCATAGCATCCTAACCTAGCATAAACATAATTAAATCATGACATCCTAAACTAGCACAAACATAATTAAATCATGGCATCATGAATTAGCACAAACATAATTAAATCATGGCTTCATAAATTAGCATGGACATAAATAAAATCATAGCATCCTAACCTAGCATAAACATAATTAAATCATGGCATCCTAACCTAGCATGAACATAAATAAAATTATGGCATCATAAATTGGCACAAACATAATTAAATCATGGCATCATAAATTAGCATGAACATAAATAAAATCATTTGCATAACATACCGTGCATAAACTTTCTTTGCATACTATTCTTATCATATATATAATGCATAACATGGATGGATGCATGTGATAATTGTGCATTTATATATATAAGGATGCTTAATCTTTAAAACATGTTTTTAAATACTTTAACATAATATAACATTCATTGGGCCCTGGCTTGTGCCACATTCATACATCATATGCGCGCATCCCTAAGTAAATACGAGGTAGCTAATCTCGACCTACTAGGGTAAGGACAGATTCATCGGTAGTCCTGAACCATAAGGACAACTTCATCGGTAGTCCCAAACCGTGGGCAGCTTCATCGGTAGTCCAGAACCGTGGACCTTACTTAGGTCCGGTACAAGCCCATAAAATAAAATAAAATGCTTTCACATGCTTTTTCATTCATCATCATTCATAGCATATTCATTCATTCATCATACTTAACATCATCGTTATGCCTTAAAGGCATGAACTTTAACTTCATTCTTCATTTTTCATTCTTAAACATGGCATATGTACACATCATTCATAAAGCATGGCATACATACATATCATTCATAAGACATAGCATACATACATTTCATTTATAAGACATGGCATACATACATATTATTCATAGAACATGGCATTCCTACATATCATTCATAAATCATGGCACATGTCTAAACATTGATGACCTAATCATATAGTTCATGACATATAAACTAAGGGTTTGGTTAATATAGAAATTCTTCCACCTTACTTAAACATACATCTTAGTAACCTAAACCCAAGCATCTTTGTAGGTGTAACCCAACCCTAGCCCTAGGTTAAATCCTTGGCCGAAAGCGCCCAAGGAAAGCCTAGGTCCATGAAACTTCACATAACTTCCCAAACAACATCTCCTACATACATACTAGGCCATAGGAAACATTTGATTCCATACTTAAGACCAACCCTAATCCTTCAACCCTAGTCTTGCTCTTGGCCGAAACTTCAAGGCCATGGGGCATGGAGAAATTCCATTAAAACCCCAAATCAATTGCTTAAACACCAACCATACTCTACCATAGGGCCATTGGGGCCCTTACTTGAAATAAGTCCTAACTTTCCACCCTATTAGGGTACTTGGCCGAAACCTATACGGTCACTAGGCCATGGGAATCATTCACATAAACACCCTCCATCTCCCTTATATCATGATAAAACATAAAACACATACTTGAGGTTTTAGACCCAACCCTACCCATGGGTTCTTGATATTGGCCGAAACCCTAGGGTATCCTAGGCTACCCCAAAAATTCCCAAAAATTATATTTAATCTCTAAACATGATGAGAGAACATTAAACAACATTATCAAGATTTTTAGCATCATCATGGACCCTAAAACATAGTGGCCGAAACCCATAGGGTCTCTAGGGTGCTTGATTTTGTTTCTTTCAACAACAAGTCCCAAAAACCAACCAATAAATCATGCTAAACATAAGGAACTATTATACCACAGGTGAGGGAGTCTTACCTTGGTTGATCTTGATTTTTAAACCTTAAAAGAGAAGGAAATTGTAAAATCTTTGGACCCTTGAACCCCCTTGTCCTTGTATCCTTGGGAAGCCTTTAGATCTTGGAGATGAGACCCTCTTGTGAAGCTTTTCCAAGGAAAATTCCTCCCTATGGTGTTCGGCTAGGATGAGGGAAGGAGGAGGCAGAAAATGCAAAGTGATGGAAAGAAAAGGTAACTCCCAAACCCCCCTCTTTATAACCCATCAAGGAGGTAAATGAAGAGTCTCTCCATGACCCTTCATCTTCTTCTAAGCCTTAACCAATATCCACTTCATTCCCTCATAGAAATCCCTTGCTAGGTGAGTTGGTTAAAGCATACATGGTTGTATAAGAGGTCCAAGGTTCAATCCTTGGTCCATGCACCTTATTTTTTTATTTTATTTTTCTTTTTATTTCCCCAAAATTCCGAAAATCCTCTAAAAATTCCCCCATAATTATTTTAATATTTCCTATTAGAATCCTTTACATTTATATTAATTTTCACCTAAAATCCACCAATAATTTTGGTACTAAAAAGCCCATATAAGGCCCATTAGTGCCCTTTTTCCCAATTTAAATGAGAAAACATGGATTTTCTAGGCCAAAGTTCGCATTAATATTTCTAGGTTCCTCGGAAATTTATCTAGACATGCTTAATATTTTAAGGAAATATTAAGAGAATTTTCCGGGTCGTTACATAAAGAAATACTTCGTCAACCTGTCCACAATTACCCATATCGCATCATATACATTTGTAGTCCTGGGAAGTCCTGAAATGAAATCCATAGAGATATCTTCCCATTTCCATTCCGGAATTGGAAGTAGCTGCAGAACTCCGCCGGGTCGTTGGTGTTCCGCTTTCACTCGTTGGCAAGTCAGGCAAGTACTCACCTACTGAGCCACATCCCTCTTCATACCGGACCACCAGAATTTCTCCTTTTGGTCTTGATACATTTTGGTGGATCCTGGATGCATCGCATAAGGGGTTCCGTGAGTTTCCGCTAATATTTCTTTCCGCAGCTCCCGATCATTTGGGATACACAGACGATCCCTAAGGTATAGTACTCCCCCGTCGGCGATACGAAAACCATCGCCCTTCCCTTCTAGGGTCTCCTGCTTGATTTTCTGAAGGCTCGGATTACCATTTTTAACACAACTTTATTTATTAGATCTTACAAGTTCATATACCAAAACTATCCGAACTCAATGAACTAGGTGGGCTGCTATAACGCCCATAATGAAAAATATCATGGCGGTGACTAACACTCCCTCGTTCATCTCCCCTTGGCCTGCCTCGGGATCTTCTACCGTTTCCATCGGATCCTCTTCTTCTATCTCAGGAACTTCCTCGGGCATCTCCGGATCTTCCCCAAGTATCTCGGGGTCCTCCTCGAACATCTCCGAATCTTCCTCGAGCATCTCGGGGTCCTCCTCGAGCATCTCGGGGTCTTCCTCGAACATCTTGGGGTCCTCCTCGTACATCTCGGGATCCTCCTCGTACATCTCGGGAACCTCCTTGTACATATCGGGATCTTCCTCCGAGTCCCCTAGATCCTCTGGAAACTCATGGCGAAGAAGCTGCTTACACAACTCCGTATATGGGATCCGACATCCATGCTGCCCCCAGATCTGATAAGCAACCTCTCTCGCACGCTTGGGCAACGAACGAAGCAGCGCTCCAATCCTATGGTCATCCATGATTGGAAACTCTTCTTGCTCGAGTTTCCAGAATAGTCAGTCCAATTTCCCCATATTGCCTTGGATCCCAAGGACCGGACTATACTCCACTTCTTCTATTTGCTCCATCAACTCTCGACTCCGCCCATGGTAACGACTCGTGGTGCCGATCTCATGCCACATCTAGAATTGAAAACAAAATGACATAGTTAGTACCAAACTGACAAGCCAGTACATAACCAGTTTTTTTTTCAATTCACAAATATATGCAGAGAAAAGCACACGAAAATCGGTTTCTTACCTTAGTGGTTTTTTTTATATCAAATTCTAAAGTATAAATTTCATAAAAGTAGCAAGTGTAAATTGTTCTTGACGACACCATCCTAAGTTTAGCATAAGACTTGTAAATATATCTTTCCTTGGCCAAGTCACTACCACACACACCTTCTTGCCCCCTCCTACTGCTTCCTTATTATCCTCTTGCTTGATCTGCGGTATAAGAAAAATAAGACTATAAGCACATAGGCTTAGTAAGACCCTTTCCTACTCACTAAAACCATTCGTCACTTAATCATAAGCACATGAAACATTAACATGACTTGGTGCTTCACATAGAACCTAAGCATATAAAATCATTTAGCACGACATAGTTCTTACATAGTACATGAGCATAAAGTACACTTAACATGGCATGATACATGGCATAAATATAAACATAAATATACTTAACATGACATGATTCCTAACATAAAACATGGGCATATTCTTAATATAAACATAAGCATAAAGCATTTACTATCATGCATAATTCTTAACATAAAACATAGGCATAAAACATTTTCTATCATGGCATAATTCTTAACATAGAACATAAGCATAAAACATTTTCTGTCATGGCATAATTCTTAACATAAAACATAAGCGTTATCTATCATGGCATAATGCATAACATGAATGCATGCATGAGTCAAATGCATATACATAAGGATGCTTAATTTTAAAATCATACTTTTAAATATTTAAACATAATCATCACATCATTGGGGTCCCCAGCTTGTACCACATACATACATCATATGCGCGCATCCCTAAGTAAATACGAGGTAGCTAGTCTCGACCTACTAGGGTAAGGACAGCTACGGTAGTCCCCGAACCGAGGCGTTCTTAAGGTGCCCATCCCTGTTGGACAGCTTTGGTAGTCCTAGAACCGTGGACAGCATAGTCGGTAGTCCAGAACTGGGGCGTTCTTAAGGTGCCCATCCCTTGGACCCATACTTCGGTCCGGTACAAGCCCATTCATAAAGTAAAATAACTTGACATGCTTCATCATTCATAGGACATTCATAGCATATTTAAACATCACTTAACCTTGTTACATGAAGCATGACATAAAGCATACTTGACCTTTCATCATTCATACTTAATTCATAGCATCATTATACCTTAAAGGCATGAGCATTATCTTCATTCATAAAACATGGCATGCTTACATAAAACATCATTCTTGTTCATAGTGCTTGCATGATCATGATACATAAAGTAAGCATTGCATTGCATACATAAGCATAGTATCTATCACAAACATACATGGGTAAGACTCCTATAAACATGCTACGTGCTATCATGGCATAGAACATAAGACATTCATGAACAAACCCTATTAAGCATGGCATCTAACATAACCTACCAAACATGAAACATAACACTTAAGGTTAGGGTTATAGGTAACGTAATTTCTACCTCATGCTTGAACCTATATATATATATATATATACATCATAATAAGCCATAAACAATCATTCTCGAAACCCTAACTCCACCTAAACCCCAATCAAGTTGCTTGGCCGAAACTTGTAAGGAAGGGGTTCTATCATTCAAGTGACATATAAGGTAGCATAGGGAAAGGGAAAGACCATACATTACCTATAAAGCCATAGGAAGCTATTAGGGCTCATGATTAGGGTTAACCCTAACTCCTAGCCCTACTTCTTGAGGTTGGCCGAAACTTGCAAGGGCCATGGGTACATGGAAAAAATTCATAAAATTTCTAATTAATCATCTAACACCATCCATACCATACCATAGGAGCCATTGGAACCCATACTTGAAGTAGCCCTAACTCTTTGCCCCAAAAACCTATCTTGGCCGAAACTTGTAGGGTTACAAGGTCATGTGAAAATTCATATAAATCACCCTCAACCTCCCTTGTATCATAAGGATACCCAAGATACATACTTGAAGGGTTAGATCCAACCCTAACCATGGAACCATGGTGGTGGCCGAAACCCTAGAGGGTCTTAGGGTACTCCAAAAATTCTCCAAATCCTATTTTATTCTTTATTCATCATGAGAAAATATTAGAAAGCATAAGTGAGATTTGTAGCATCATTTTTGAACCCAAAAGCATGGTGGCCGAAAGTTATTGGGCCAAGTTCATGGTTTTTCTCAACATAAAACCCAAACGAAACTTCATATTATGATAACATCCAAGAGAACTATCATACCACAGGTGAGGGAGTCTTACCTTGGTTTATCTTGGTTATAGACCTTGAATAGAGAAACCAAAGGAATTTTCCTTGACCTTAGACTACCCTTATCCCTTGTAGCCTTGTAGAAAACCCTTAGATCTTGAAGATGAGGCCTTCTTGTGGAGCTTTTCCAAAGGGAAAATCCCCTTGTGGGTTTCGGCTAGGAAGAGAAAGAAGAAGAGAAGAAGGAGTTTTGGTGGATGAAGAGACAAATGCTTAGGTGCTAAGGTGTCTCTTCCATTCCTCCCTCTTATATACTAGATGAAGGAAGCAAGTAAAGAGACATGATGCTATGACTCTTCACTTCCCCTAGCCTCAAATAAAATCCACTTCATTCCCTCATTGCACTCCCTTGCCAGGTGAATTGGTTAGTACATGCATGATGGTATACTAGGTCCAAGGTTCAATCCTTGGTGCATGCACTTTATTTTTTTTTCTTAATTTCAAAAATTCCCCAAAGACTCACCCATAATCATGCTAATATTCCTAATTAAAACCTATTTATATTTATATTAAATTCTACCTAAAATCCACTAATAACTATGGTACTAGAAAAGCCCATATAAGGCCCATTAGTACTTAGCTTCTCAATTTAAATGGGGAAAATCATGAATAACTAGGCTAAAATTCGTACTAATATCTCTAGGTTCCTCAAACATTATCTAGACATGATCAATATTTTAAAGAAAATATTGAGAAAATTTTCCGGGTCGTTACATGACTGGCGTTAGGAGTGGCACATGTCATTGCATCATGTGTATACGTATTTCGTTTATGCATTTTACCTGTGATTGTTGCATTTATATGAGCTATGGTTGTTGCACTTGATTGACATACATGTATATCTTGGTTTTATTATTCTTGTGTTATTTTATACATGATTAGTTGTTATTCGGATTTTATACCATGTCGTTTTGCTTATGTTAATCATGATTAGGTATTCTTATATTTCTTATAGACTGTACCCTGTTGGATTCTCTACTTGTTATATCTTTTTATTATTCCATGCTTATTGTCTACTCATATACCCGCAAAGTCCACCTGGACTCACCACCGCTAACTCCCATTTTTGTTTCAGGTAGCAGGTAGATATTTTGCTTGGAGCCAGGAGATGATCAAGTTGCCAGCTCCTCAGTCCCCAGAGTTGAGTTGTTTCCGCATTTGATTTAGTTGCTTTTATTTCGGTACTTGGTGAGTTTTCTCGTTGTATTTGTTTATCAGGTATTCGGACTGATTTTGTTATTATTACAGAGACATTTGAGTTCTCTTTTTGAGTTGTGGTTTTTCTTTCATGTTTAAGGTGGCTGAGCCACCTGTTCTCTTATGTTGATATTAACTGCCTGGTTGTATTTTTATATTACAGTTATGATGGTCGAGCCATCTTTTATTTGGTGATGTATGTATATTTGTTCCAACTTGTCCGCCGTACAGGGGAGATGCTGCCCGATTTTCGAGTAAGCATGTGCCTCTGGGGGCGTGACATTGGTGAATAAAGCTGGGCAAAAGACCAACCGGAGGAGCCGGTTGGCAAAAAAGTAAATTCTCCCGAGAGGAGTAGGTGAGGGCGCGTTCCCCGTAGGAGGGAACATTAGGCGTCGGTTCGACCTAGGGTTCCATTTGGGAGACCCAAAGTCAGAACCAAGACAGCTACGACTGTAACTAATGCTTGATATGTTTTTTTGGATCTAACCTGAGTTGAAGGATCGAAGGACTGGTCATCTGCAAGTGAGGTGCCTCACTGGGCCTAGGCGCCGGGATGGACTCAGGCGCTTGAATGGGCTCAGGCGCCTGTAAGGATATGGGCGCCCCAGTGTGAAGGCAAAATCTAAAACACAGCCGCAAAACCTCTGGACCAAAGCAGTTCAAGCGCCCGTGAGGTCACGAGCGCCCCCATCAGCTCAGGCGCCCAAGTGGAGGTGGATAAGCACAGACCGAGCTTGCGGATAAGGATTCGCGCAGGGAAGGCCACGTGTTAGGCGCCCGCATCGTCACAGGCGCCCGTATGAGCACTATAAAAGGGGGTGCACCCCCAAGGCTTCAATATCAATTGCTCTCAACTCTCCAGACACTTTCGCTCAAGCGCTGCACCCCGGCAAAGTTTGATTTCGAGATTCCAGCGCCGACGACGACCCTCTACTCCAGAATTCGATCCACCTCGGGCGTCGGTAAAATTTCAATTTATGAAAGTGTTGTGATTTAAATTTCCAATTCTATATCTGTACTATCATCTTGTAAAAACTTTATCGAATATAGAATTGCCCAAAGTAAATGGTTAAGGACCGTGGGCCTTGGAGTAGGAGCCGACCGCGACTCCGAACCAAGTAAAAAACAACTTATGTTCTTGTGTATTTTGTCATTTTCCGCTGCACATTTACTCTACTACTCCAAAAAATTTTACAATGATATTCACCCTCCTCTATCATTTTCTTCGATCTAACAAGTGATATCAGAGCGGGTGGCTCAAACTTGGTGCAACCACCAGTTTGAGAAAAAAAATTTCTGATTTTTTTCACTTTTTTTTCAAATAAATAATATTTTTTCGCCTTTTTCAATTTTGAATTCTTATTTTTTTACCATAAGTCAGAATTAATATAACAATCAATTTTTCAAAATTTGTCATAAATTTTTTATTATTATTTTAATATTTTTTTTCTCGAAATTCATGCTACCTCAATTCGAGCAATCTCTTTAACTCCTATTTTTTCCATTAACAGAATATTCATTTTCTAAAAATTTGTATCAAACTTTTTATTATTTTATTATTATTCTGCCTTAAAATTCATGCAATATTTTTGTTGGGCTATTTTTTTCCCTCTCCCGCACTACTAAGCCAAGACCAAGTTTTGGTACATTTGTGTTGTTTCTTTTGTGTGCAAGGATTATTTTAAATGTCCAATCAAGAATGGAATAGTGTTCGTCCACCCCTATTCTCTTGCGAGAACTTCAGAACCTGGAAGGGTCTAATGGAATCCCACCTAAAGACCCATCTGAATTTATGGATGATAATCCAAATGGGGTTTAGATTCCCCATAGAAGATGAGATAGCACTTGCCTAGGACAAATTGGATGAACCAACACTCAACATGATCGAGATAGATGCAAAGGCGACTGCAATCCTACAATGTGGCCTAACAAAAGAAGTATTCAAGCAGATTGGACCATTCGAATGTGCTAAAGAGATGTGGGAGAAGCTAATCAACCTACATGAAGAGAGCTCCGATATTGAGGTCTTTGAAGGAGTGATGTTCGAATCATCGAACGAGTCAGATGAAGAAGAAGAAGATCACCTAAGTTATCTTGCACTCTCGGTCCACTGAGATCCAGCCTCTCGTCATGCGGATAAAAACAATCTTGCACTCTCGGTCCAAGCACAAACAGCCGAGTCAGAGTCTGAACCTGAATCCGAAGCCGAATCCAAACTAGAATCAAAAGATGAGTCTAGATCCGAGGTGGCAAGAATCAAGGGGGAGATTCCCAATAAGGAATCAAAAGATAAAATTGTAAATTTAATTTTTAAAAATCATGTAATTTGTTACACATGCAGGGAGAGAGGGCACCACAAAAGTAAATGTCCTACTCGTAAGATACGAACGACACTACCGACGGCGACAAAGGAACCAGTTCCAAGAGCACGAAAAGACAAAAGTCGCATCCAATGCTTCAAGTGTCAGGAGTTTGGGCATTACAAAAATTAATGCACAGATAGAAGAGCCAAAGATCCAGGACAACCTACCAAGATAGGTAACTTTAATTTATATGAAAATCCACTCTTTACCATGAATGCTGATAGTTTACTTAATCACCCTTGGTCAAATTTAGATATGGACACATGCCTAAGTAAATTAATTAACTCATGTATACTAATAAATTCAAATTTCAAAATGTTAAGACAAGAAAATGAGACTTCGAAAATTAAAATTGATATACTAGAAAAACTAATTAATAATCTTGCTAACTTAGAAAATCCAGAAATATCCCCTCATTATAATTTTACTTAGTTTTTTTTGCTTGGATTTAGAATTGGATAGTTTAAGGACAAACAATTTAATTAAAATTTGAACAACATAGTATTAGGTGGAGGTGAGATGATAGTACGTTAGGGAAGCCCTTCTAATTAGGTTAAGTATGTCCTACTTGGTCTGTTTAGTCTGGTGGAACTAGTCGAAGCAACCGATCCAAGACCCAAACTAGTTAGACCAAAATCTTTCAAGAAGTAACTTGAAGATGAATTTTCAGTAAAAGGCTTTGTCAAGGAAAGAGTTGTTAATCCAATAAGGTTACGGCCAAAGAAGGCCTAGTGCCTCGCCAAGACTTGGAAACCAATTATTGAAAATCAAATTCACTTTACTATTGTCAGATTTGAATCTAACACAAATTTTAACTAAATCTTAGATACCTTTGTCAAAGTTAATCTTGCTATTTTTTTGCTATTATATGATTTCTGGTTAACATGTTCATTAGTTCATTAATGTTTAAAATCTTACATTTTCTTTCAAAATTCACTTTAATGAACTCATCAAACTATGATCTAGGACTTGATTAACTTAATTACTGATCAGTCAAACTTGGTTAACACTGAAGTCCCTTAAGGCACATAGATAGAGTCGGACGGTGTCAGATACTGGGAGAGTGTTTTTTAGATGTTTCAAAAAAAAACTTTGTGCTTTAAATCGATTATCATTTCAAAATATTTTTCGAAAATGGGGCTTATGCTTTAAAAATTATCTTCATTCCAAATTGAATTTTCTAAAATTATCTTCTTGAAAATTATCATACTGTTAGTCAAAACTATTCTTTTGATTTTAATAAACCCTAAAGACACAGAGAAAATCGTCTTTATGACTACAAAAACTCCTAGAATGTGTCAGGATGTGTCAAATTTAGGGAGAGTCTAAGTCAAAAGAAAAATATTTTTGAGAAAATTATTTTTTGAAAACTTTGCCTGGCAATTAGTTTTTGGAATTGGTAGATAATTCTTATGATTTGTACCAAATCCTAAAGACTCAAAGGAAGAGTACTCAAGCAAAATATTATGTTTTAAAGACAATATTTCAAAAGTACTAGTATTTTTCAAAAATATTTCTCAATAGTACAAATATTTTTCAAAATAAAAGGCATAATATTGTTCAAAAGTACTTGCATTTTTTTTAAAAGAAAGTTTACAATATTTCTGTTTTTGAGCATCAATTCTTCATTCTTGCAAAATTTTGTTACTTAGAAATTATCATAATTCTTGACATTATTTTTTCGCTCAAATTTTTATATTTTTAAGACTCATAAGCTCTGATACACAAATTTTAAATTTCTTTCAAAATATATTTTTTAAAAAGTTCTTTATTGATATATGACCAAGGGGGAGAATAGAAAAAGTGAAAATTAAATTCTTCCTTAAACTTTTTCCCCTTTTCAAAGAAAGTTTATCTTAGAAGCTCTCAAAAATATTTTCACTTTAACCTAAGGTTTTTCTAACTTAGAATCTCCTTTGTAATACCGAGAAAATTTGGTTTCAAAATATCATTTCAAACTGAACTTATGAGTATGTTTATACTTAGAACTCTTTTCAAGTATTCTTTCGAAAAGCTTCAAGGGGAAAATTTCAAATCATGAGGGAGCTTTGTGCAATGTTTCAGTTTTGCATTTGGAAATGGTCTAAAATATAAGGAGAAGAGTTTCACATTAAGGGGGAGAGAAAGGAATTTTTTTTAATTTTTTATCTCTTTTTCAAAAAGTAAAGCAAAAATTTCTAAGTACTTCAAATTTTTTTTGGGCTAAGTGCTGTTAAAATTTCAAAGTACTGTCAAAATACTTCAAATGCTTCTAGTGCTTCAAAATTTTCTAAGTATGTCTAAGTGTTTCAAAAATTTTTTAGGTACATGTTTTTTCCTAAGTAAAATTTTCCTTAGTAAACAAAATTTGTCTGAGCAAAAACATTTTGAAAATTTTAGCAAAAGTTTCTAAGTAAAGTTTTTTTAGTGAAAAACTTGTCTAGAAATTTCTTAAAGATTTTGTTTTTCAAAATGTCTAAAGTGTTTCGAAGCAAATTCTTCTAAGTGTGCAAATTTTCTTTAGTAAACAAAATTTTCCCAATTCTCAAAGTGGAAACATTTTTAAGGGAAATTTGGTTTCAAAATCTTGCCTAAGTAAAATTTTTTTAGTAGAATTCATTTTGCAAAGCCTTGTAAGTAAAAGTCTTTTTTTAATAAAATTTAGGCTTGCAAAACTTTTCAAAATGGAAAATTGTCTAAGTGTAAAAAGTTTTTTTGTTGATGCAAATGTTTTTACTCTATTTTTGAAAAACACTTTGTCAAAAACTTAGAAGTTTTACAAAAAATCAAAACTCCCTATTAGATATTTTGTTTACCCGTGAATATTTTTTTGATATATGTCAAAGGGGGAGAAAAGGTCAAAGTTAAGTGTTTTATAATACAATTATTCAGGGTTTTAGGGGGAGTATGAGAAATAAAGAATTTTTTTTTCAAATCTACATTTTTTCTGTTCATAACTGCTATACTTCATTGATTTTTTACCTTCTTTTCTAATCTGTTATAAGTTTTTACTTAACTTTGAATTGTGTTGCCATAAATCAAAAAGGGGGAGATTGTTGGTGCCAGAAGCACCATATCGAACCTTGTTTTGATATTGGCAAAAGGGTTCAAAGTTAAGTATTATTGGTGATCTAACGATGTTACTCAAGTTGTGTAGGAAATGTCCTAGGTACACTAGGCAACTAAGTCCTGGCCGAGGGCTAGGCACCGAAGACCTGGTTCGAGGAATTAGGCTGGCCGAGGGTTGGGCACCGAAGACCTAGTTCGAGGAATTGACACTAAGTCCTGGTCGCGGACTGGGCACGAAGACCTGGTGAGTAAAGCTGGGCAAAAGTCCAACTAGAGGAGCCGGTTGGAAAAAAGGTAAATTCTCCCGAGAGGAGTAGGTGAGGACGCGTTCCTCGTAGGAGGGAACATTAGGTGCGGTTCAACCTAGGGTTCCATTTGGGAGACCCAAAGTCAGAACCAAGACAGCTACGGCTGTAACTAATGCTTGATATGTTTTTTGGAACTAACCTGAGTTGCAGGATTAAAGGACTGGTCATCTGCAAGTGAGGTGCCTCACTGGGCCTAGGCGTTCGGATGGACTCAGGCGTCCGAATGGGCTCAGGAGCTCGTAAGGATACGGGCGCCCCAGTGTGAAGGCAAAATCCAAAACACAGCCGCGAAGCCTCTGAACCAAAGCAGTTCAGGCGCCCATGAGGTCACGGGTGCCCCCATCAACTCAGGTGCCCAAGTGGAGGTGGATAAGCGCTGACCGAGCCTGCGGATAAGGATTCGCACAGGGAAGGCCATGTGTTAGGTGCCCCCATCGTCACAGGCGCCCGTATGAGCACTATAAAAGGGGGTGCACCCTCAAGGCTTCGATATTAATTGCTCTCAACTCTCCAGACACTTTCGCTCAAGCGCTACACTGTGGCAAAGTTCAATTTCGAGATTCCAACGCTGACGACGACCCTCTGCTCCAGAATTCGATCCACCTCGGGAGTCGGTAAAATTTCAATTTACGAAAGTGTTATGATTTAAATTTCCAATTCTATATCTGTACTATCATCTTGTAAAAACTTTATCGAATATAGAATTGCCCAAAGTAAACAGTCAAGGACCGTGGGCCTTGGAGTAGGAGCCGACCGCGACTTCGAACCAAGTAAAAAACGATTTGTGTTCTTGTGTATTTTGTCATTTTCCGCTGCGCATTTACTCTACTACTCCAAAAAATTTTACAACGATATTCACCCCCCCTCTATCGTTTTCTTCGATCCAACAAACTTAAGTTAATTTAAAAAAAATTGAGTTAATTTTAAAAAAAACTTTAGATCCTAGACATCTCACCCAGTTCTACATGACAAAACAGGTTACCTTATCTGTTTTGTGAGATGTTTTATTATCTTCGAATTAGTGTTAAATCTAAGATTTACTTAAAACTTATGTTAGATTCAAATTTATCAAATACTAAGTTGAATTTGATTTTCGATAATCGGCTTCCAGGTCTTGACGAGGCACAGAGGCCTTCTTTAGTCGTAGCCTTATTGGAGCAACAACCCTTTCCTTGACAAAGCTTTTTATCGAAAGTTCATTTTCAAATTACTTCTTGAAAAATTTTGGTCTAACTAGTTTAGGTTTTGGATCGATAGCTTCGGCTAGTTCCACCAGACTAAACCGACCAAGTAGCGTACGCCTTACCTTACTTGTCCTTATTAGAAAGGCTTCACTAACGTACTATTATCTCACCTCAACCTAATACTATGTTGATCAAACTTCAAATAAATCTTTTGTCCTTAAACTATCCAATCCTAATTCTA
Source organism: Boesenbergia rotunda (assembly GCA_024364735.1). Taxonomy (NCBI): domain Eukaryota; kingdom Viridiplantae; phylum Streptophyta; class Magnoliopsida; order Zingiberales; family Zingiberaceae; genus Boesenbergia; species Boesenbergia rotunda. The sequence goes on along the minus strand of JAGFNQ010008972.1, from coordinate 76,802 downwards.
AGCATAATAATAAAACTGCAAAAAAAAAAATAAACAAGCAACACGCAATTCAGGCACACAATTATCTAAGTAAAGTCAGAGTTGGAGTAATACTCCGAATTTTCGAAATCAGTAAGATTGTGAATTAAATTTTCTAGCATATTGACCTTACGTTTCAGGGTTTCATTTTCTTATTTTAATTTTCTAAAATTTTCCTTAACTAATCTATATAAATCAATCACATTATTTGGGGTAAATACTGGATTTTCAAATAATGTAAATTTACCTTTGTCGATCATTTGTCTAGTACTCTTGAGGGTTCCATTTGTTGTAGGTGGCGAAGGTCGACTCTTGCGAGTGGGCACTGATTCTTGTAATATCCTATTTCACTGCACTTAAAATATATTATATGATTTTTAAATTTTGAATTTAACATGTTACCATTTGCTTCCTCGTTAGGAATCTCCCCCTTCATTTTAGCCGTCATTCTTTTCAGTTGCTTCAGCATCTTGTAGTGGTGATAATTACCATTTTGTTAATCATTTTAGGCCCTCAAATCCATGTTTTGATTCCTTTTTATATGCTTAAGCTTGCATTTACATTAGGTTTCATGAGTTATCTCTGTTTTTGGCTTAAGGTGCAATACTTTCTATATTTAAGATGTTTTGGCACTAAAATTTGAATATAATTTTGTAGGCTTCAAAAGACCATGGACCTAGATCAGATTGGATCAAACTTGAGCTCAGACTTGGCTTCGATCAAGGGAATCAAGAGGTGGATAACTCTGGGTCGTTCAATCAAGGAACGGTGAGATCTGAGCCATTTGTCAGCTTCTAATCAATCCAAGCTCAAGGTAGAGTTAATCAAGTCCATAGATCAAGATCTGAAGCTTTGAACCAAATTAGAAGCCATCTGACTGTCGGATCAAGCTTAAGGGGAGTCTCAACCATCCATTCAAAAGAAAGGGAGATCTGAGCCATCCGTTGCAGATCTAATTGATCCAAGCTAAGGAGAAGTAGATCAGGACCATTGAACAAGATCTGGAAGGTTTGGTTCAGATCTGAGGAGATCCAACCGTCTGATGAGGCCAAAACGATCACAGCCGTTCATTTCTAAATGATAAAACAGAACTTCTCCGCCCAGATCTGGTCGTCGCGTCGTTGCGTGTCGCAGGGTTGTACAATTTCTTCTCCGATCTACGCGCGACCAACATTAGATCCAGTTCTTTTCAAGATTTCAGATCATAGAGGTAATTTCCTTGTTAAGTTTGCTAATCGATTGTGTTTTAGGAATCTCAGGTGAGGCTTTCGCCGGAGCTCTATTCTCACTGATCGATCCATTGTCGATCCCTGGATTTCTTCGTCCGGGGTTGTCGAAGTGTTTAGAGGGGTCCTCTGAATACGATTGAGAGTTTCTGGGTTCGATCTCCATTCAGTCAATCAAGATGGAGGAGATCGCGGAGTGATTTCAGTTTCTGATCGTTCACTGCGATCGGACAGACATGCCTCTGATCGGTCCCCAGTCTGATCAGAAGAAGATATGATCGGTCCAGTGACCGATCAGGAAGATCCAAACTCACCAATCCATTGCAACGTGATCCAGGAGGTAGATACTTCATTGGTTTTTGAGCTGGAGGGTTTCTAGCTCATCTTTTATGTGACGGTTCTTTTGTGTGACGGCAAAGGGAAGTCTTGACGATGAACTGATTTGATGTTCAAATTTAGGATAATTTTGGTTTTAAGCTCTTATTTCTTCAAGTTGTTTTAGATTGTTCCCTCTACACTTCAAGTCAAGTTCTTAAGTAATGTTTTGATCTAGTTTTTATTATCTTGCAATTAATTCCCTGCAATTAGTTTTCTGTAATTAATTCCCTGCAATTAGTTCTTAAATTTCAATTCCATCGTTTGAATTTAATTGCTTAGTTGTCAAATAGGTTAAGTTTAGTTTCCGTAATTTCCTAATTCATTTCTACTTAGCTATGCCCATTTAGTTTCGAATTGTAATTTCATTCATTATCGCTTAAACCCCCATTTTACAAGAAAACCCAAGTCATCAAACGATAATAATTTCAAGCTTGAATTAAACACTCTTAACTAGTCCTTGGAAAAATACGACTTGAGGCCCCTATACTACTCTTTAATTTTGTGAGCTAAGGGTTTTCAACTTATAAATATCTAAATTTGAGACTCATTCGTGACACTAGTTATTGGGTCCATCAAATTTTTGACGTCGTTGCCGGGGAAATACTAGTTGAGTTTGTTTAATTTGAGTTTGTGCTTAGTTAATAATCTTTGATTTGATTTCATTTGCTTAACTTTCTATATATATATTTGCTGCCATTTTTGTTTGCTTTATGACCAGAACTGCAGATGATGATATTGTGTAGTTTGATCTTGAGATAGAGAGAACATTCAGAGCTAGGCGAAATCAAGGAAGAGTTTTAGAAGCTATTGAAAAATATTCCTACTCATTCAAGCAGTCCATGGCAGAACATCAGTATTTTCAGAATTTTCAGCAGCAAGTTTATCAAGATTTTCAACAACCCTCACAGTTCTCTCATAATTTTCAGCAGAATTTTCAATCATTCCAGCCTTATCAACATTTTCAGCAAAGTAATCAATAATTTCTGCCTCAACTTCAACAATTTCAGCAAGGGTTTCAACAATTACAGAATTTCCAACAAGGTTTTCAACCTTCACAGTAAGAATTCCAACCATACAATCAGAATTTTCAGTTTCAACCATATCAGTAGAATTTTTAGTTTCAGAATCAGGATTTTCAGCCCCAGCAATTTCAGCCTTTAAACCAGAATTTTCAACTCCAAAATCAGAATTTTCAGAACCATAATTTTCAACAACATCCACCTTGTTATCAAACTAATTTCCAGCAATTTCAACAACCCAGTTGCTCATTTGATCAGCCCCAACAACTTCATTTTCAGTATTCACAGCCTACATATAATTTTCAGCCACCTAATGCTACATTTCAAGACCAACAAGAGTCCTATATCAATCAAGGAGACTTTGAGGACTCTAGTGAGCTTAATGTACAACAATAAATGCTTGAGGAGATTATGCAACAAATTCTTCAACAACAACAAATTTTACTACAACAAGGGCAACAAAAGAATGATTCCACTCTCAAGACATTGAAAGACGCATTGAACAACTAGTTAGTGGGATGAATCAAATGCAAGCTCAAGGATCGAGTCAATTACCTTTTCAAGCTACTCATAATCCTAAGGGAAATGCTAGTGTCATAACTTTGAAGAGTGGAGAAATTGTTTCATGTTTAAATGTTCAAAGTGCTGATTTTTTTGAAAAAAATTCAACAACTTATTTTCCATCTCAGAACAGTTCCGAAATGGTTTCTACATCAATTGAAAGTGACCCTAGTTCAAGCCTAAGTTCTTCTTCTATTGATCTTGCAATTTTGATGGAAGAAGAAGAAGAAGAAATCAGTAAAATTAGGGTACCTACAGCAGCTATACATACCGAAATCCCTGCTCGAGACTCATTTCCGAAAATTTCAGCTCACGTGGAGGAACCAAGGGTCCCTTTACCCTTTCCACAGCACCCCAGAGAGAATCCTTCTATCATTAGCACGGGTATTTTAGATGAGGTTGTAGATGTAGATTTATTTGCTGATAAAGTTTCATTTGGTATTCACAGTGGATGTTTTAGCTCAGAGGAAGATGAGGATGCATTAGCTACAGAGGAGGCTGAAGATTTGAAGACTGTATCTGATTTACTCACAGTTGGAGATGATTCTTTAGGTGTAGGGGATTGCACTAAGCCCGAGGGATCACCTTTATTGATTGAGATGTCAGGAGATTCAGAGGATAGGTTTGAGAGTGTAGGGGATTGCACTGAGCCCCAGGGACCACCCATACCTATTGAGCAGTCACAGATAGAGTTGAAACCATTGCCAGAACATTTAGAGTATGCTTATTTGCCTGAAAGTGTAGGGACTTGCACGGTGGAAGCAAGGACCCAAGAATCACCTATTTTAGTTGTATGTTCACCAGAACCTGAGCCTGAGGTGGAGCCTTTACCTGACCAGGAGGAGGTCATAGTTACATCCGCTCTGGTAGAACTTTCAGGTATTTCTCAGCAAGACAAGGTAAGTATTTCTCCTAATTGTTTAGAAAAATTCATAGAGGTACCTAAGATTGATTTTATTGGCTGTGAAACATTTCTTGATACATCCTATGTAGAGACTGATTGTGAAAAATTCCTAGAGGTACCTAAGGTTGATTTTATTGGATGTGATGAATTTCTTGATACATTCTATGTAGAGATTGTTTGTATTTCATCTCTTCCTTACCCTGCATGCGTGCGGGAGGTATTTTCTTTTCATGGTTTTGTAGGGTGTCGTCAGCTTCTTGAGTAGGTGCTCCAACTGAATAGCCTCCAACCTCCCGGAAGGATTTCCAAAGAGCATATAGTGGGAGGAGTTGAGTTTACTTTGACTTGTAGCAATTCAACCCAAGAGTGGATTTTGAACCTTAATCGTCTCCGACCACCGGGACATACTATTGCGAAGTTGATGAGGGAGAAAGCAATGTGCTATGATATTGATCATGTGAGGATAGCTCTCTCAACTAACCATACCACCCCACTACCTAGATGGATGCTACGTGCTCTTTACCCAACTTGAAGGGGAGTTCTATCTTTCTTGCACTTCTATTCATTGTAAATATCATTTTTATGTTTCTAGCAGTAATTTTTCTTTTAAAATGAGTTCTTGTTAATAAATGCTTAGGTAGTGTAGAATGAATAAAGAGCCATTGTAGATACCATTTTATCCCTTTTGGCATTTCATTTCATGCATGAGTTGGAATAAATATATCTTTCTAGATTTTTATATCATTTTAAAGTCCTCTGAAAGTGAATTAAATTTGGTTGTTAAAATTTAGGATTTGAGCCCATGGATGAAAATTCTTGGATACTTGAGTACTACTTAGTTATGGACTCCAGATTGATGCCTTGAGATTAATTCTTTTTACCTAGTGAGGATTGGCCTTATTTTTGAGAAACACACATGTGATTGTACTTTAGAACTTACTTAGGTTCTTTCAAAACTATATTTCTATGATTTGACCACATTTATAGAAGTGAATCATTTTGTTTCCTTTCTCATATCATTTTTGCAATATTGTTTGTTGATCTACCCTATATTCCATTTTCCTTCCCTAATTTTCATGTTCATCGTAATCTTTTCCATGGACTTGGGTACTTTTATGTTTCGTGATGTTACTTTGCCCGAGATGGACAAAAGTTTAAGTGTGGGGGAGGATGCAAGCATTCTATCAAATATTGAGGATAATGGAAGCATTTGGCAACCAATAAGCAAAAGTGTGCCAACTTGATGGAGATTTGTATCAATAAGTGTAGTTGTGTGCCAAGTGAGTTGTAAGAGTTGATAGTGGCAGCAAACAATAAGAACAAGGAAAGTTATCAAGTTGAAAAGTTGAAAAGTTTCATTGAATCAAATATTGAAGACACATTCCAAGTAGTGAACAAAGGATGATAGCATTCATTTGAAACAAGTTGAAAAGTTATGAAATTGCTGAACATTTTAGATTCCATGAGTTGGAGCTAGTCATTGAAAGGAATTGAAGAAGAGAAAAAAAACAGAAACAGAACTTAGTTGCAAACAAAAACAGAAACAGAAATAGCAGCTGAAAAAAACAGAAAAAAAAGAAAGAAGAAGCAGAAAAAAAAAAGAAAAGAGTATTAAGTGAAAGTCAAGTGTTGGGTTAGTTTACTGAATTAGAAGAAGTAATCAAGTTTAAGAGTGAGTTATTGATTGAAAGAAGTGAACCCTCGGAAGACAGTTTCAGAATTCTGCAGTTTTCAGCTACTGATCAGGCTCTGATCGGTCTCCAGACTGATCAGGGAGGTGTCTGATCGGTCACTCAGACCGATCAGAAGCAGCTCAGACCGATCAGAAACAGCTCAGACCGATCAGAGGGAAGTCAGAAAGATCAGAAGACTGTTAAACCGACTAGTGGAAGAGCTTGATCGGTCCCTTGACCGATCAGGAGGAGTCTGATCGGTCTCTAGACCGATCAGCAGAGGTTGGCACAGAAGCACACTGAATTCAACATTGTTTTTCATCTAAGTCAGAGGCACTATCCAATCCTTACTCACCTTGGCTCTGATATATGCAGAATAAGACAAAAAGAGAGGGCAAAGTTCATTATGCTACATTCTTGAGTATCCAAGTCTTCCATTTTCTTTACTTTTCCATATTTCCTTATCATGCCATATTTCTTTACTTTCTTTATCATGATTCATTAGTATCAAAGTTCATTAAACTTCTATTTTATTCTTATCATTTCATATTTCTTTAACTTGTTCAAATAAGCCTTTTTAGGTGTGGATCCAACTCAAGAATGATGGTGGAGAGTAGAGCATAAGCAAGCTTATGGTAGTGCAAGAACCATGATTGTGTTTGAGTGAGCTCCATTTTCATCAAAAATGTAGAACTTAGGAAGAGAGCCACAAAAATTCCCTTAAGAGGCTTTGTGTGTTTAGTTCATCTCAACTAGTCATGAAGGATGAAGTATACTAAGTTGTTGACTTAGGACAAGATTCTAGTCCATTGAGTTTAGATTTTTGAGAATTGACAACCCTAGGTAATTTTCTTTCAATTGCTTCTAACTATGATTGAGAATAATCTAGGGGGATACATCATTAGTTTATTAGTTAGTTGTGCAAGATGCCCAAGAGTAAGTGTGAGGGAGTTGATAATTACCAATTTGTTAATCATTTTAGGCCCTCAAATTCATATTTTGATTCCTTTTTATATGCTTAAGCTTGCATTTACATTAGGTTTCATGAGTTATCTCTATTTTTGGCTTAAGGTGCAATTCGTTCTATATTTAAGATGTTTTGGCACTAAAATTTGAATATAATTTTGTAGACTTCAAATGACCATGGACCTAGATCAGATTGGATCAGACTTGAGCTCAGACTTGGCTTCGATCAAGGGGATCAAGAGGTGGATAACTCTGGGCCGTCCAATCAAGGAACGGTGAGATCTGAGCCATTTGTCAGCTTCTGATCAATCCAAGCTCAAGGTAGAGTTAATCAAGTCCATAGATCAAGATCAGAAGCTTTGAACCAAATCAGAAGCCATCTGACCGTCGGATCAAGCTTAAGGGGAGTCTCAACCATCCATTCAAAAGAAAGGGAGATCTGAGCCATCCATTGCAGATCTAATTGATCCAAGCTAAGGAGAAGTAGATCATGACCATTGATCAAGATCTGGAAGGTTTGGTTCAGATCTGAGGAGATCCAACAGTCGGATGAGGCAAGAACGATCACAGCCGTTCATTTCTAACTGATAAAACAGAACTTCTCCACCCAGATCTGGTCGTCGCGTCGTCGCGTGTTGCAGGGTTGCAGAGTAGCATAGTTTTCTTCTGTTCTTCGTCTTTTCATCGTTTTTGCATCAGTTTGTTCTCCGATCCGCGCGCAGCCAACATTAGATCCAGTTCTCTTCAAGATTTCAGACCATAGAGGTAATTTCCTTGTTAAGTTTGCTAATCGATTGTGTTTTAGGAAGCTCAGGTGAGGGTTTTGCCGGAGCTCTGTTCTCACTAATCGATCCATTGTCAATCACTGGATTTCTTTGTCCGGAGCTGTCAAAGTGTTTAGAGGGGTCCTCTGAATACGATTGAGAGTTTCTGGGTTCGATCGCCATTCAATCAATCAAGATGGAGGAGATCGCGGAGTGATTTCAGTTTTTGATCATTCACTGCGATCGGACAGATACGCCTCTGATCGGTCCCCAATCCGATCAGAAGAAGATCTGATCGATCTAGTGAACGATCAGGAAGATCCAAACTCACCAATCCATTGCAACTTGATCCAGGAGGTAGATACTTCATTGGTTTTTGAGCTGGAGGGTTTCTAGCTCATCTTTTGTGTGACGGCAAAGGGAAGTCTTGACGATGAACTGATTTGATGTTCAAATTTAAGATAAATTTGGTTTTAAGCTCTTATTTCTTCAAGTTGTTTTACATTGTTCCCTCTACACTTCAAGTCAAGTTCTTAAGTAATGTTTTGATCTAGTTTTTTTTATCTTGCAATTAATTCCCTGCAAGTAGTTTTCTGTAATTAATTCCCTGCAATTAGTTCTTAAATTTCAATTCCATCGTTTGAATTTAATTGCTTAGTTGTCAAATAGGTTAAGTTTAGTTTCCGTAATTTCCTAATTCATTTCTACTTAGCTAAGTCCATTTCGTTCCGAATTGTAATTTCATTCATTATCGCTTAAACCCCCATTTTACTAGAAAACCCAAATCATCAAACGACAACAATTTCAAGCTTGAATTAAACACTCTTAACTAGTCCTTGGAAAAATACGACTTGAGGCCCCTATACTACTCTTTAATTTTGTGAGCTAAGGGTTTTCAACTTATAAATATCTAAATTTGAGACTCATTCGTGACATTAGTTATTGGGTCCATCAAGTGGTCACGAGCCAACCAGACCAGTTTCTGACGATCCCCTTTTTCGTCATCAGATTTCGAATCTGAGTTAGACTCGGGTACTAGTTGAGGCCCCTTTTTCTATGTTCTTCCATGAGTTTTCCCTGCAATAGAAATTATACCTTCCTCGACCATTGCAGTATTAGTTTGCTCATTTAATTATGAAAAAGATTCAAAGTTAGTTACCAATTTTGTCTCGGCAGACTCGTCTTCTGATTCTGGTTCGATTTCAATGTCGGGTATGGATTCCATCTCGTTAGAGTCATCTTCTGATCCGAAGTCGATTTCGAAGTCGGGTGCTGAGTTCATCTCAGCTACTTGTGCTTGAGCCGAGAGTGCAACATAGTTTACCTGATCTTCTTCTTCATCTGAGTTTTCTTGATGTAGGTTGATTAGCCTTTGCCAAATTTCTTTAGCACATGCGAAGGGTCCGACTAGTCTGAGTTGTTCATTGGTTAGGCCACACTGAAGAATTGCAGTTGCCTTAGCGTCTGTTTCAATCTTGTGGAGTGTTGGTTCATCCAGTTTGTCCCATGCAATTGATAATCCATTTTTTGCGGGAAAAGAGAATCCCGTTTGAATTACCATCCGTATGTCCATATGGGTCTTCAGATGGCCTTCCATTTGGTTTCTCCAAAAACTGAAATTTTCACCGGAGAAAAGCCGTGGGTAGGCACTGTTCCACTCTTGGTTGGTCATTAGATTAAACTGAGAAATTTAACAGAAAACTCGTCCCAAGACTAGGTCATAGATTAGTAGTGCGGGAAAAATAGTAATAAAGGAAAAAAAATCGAGTGGTGTTGCACCAACCTCGATTAACGAGAAAAATATGAGCGAAAAGAAATATTAAAATTCGAAAATCCGAAAAAACGCTCAACTGGTGGTTGCACCAAGTTTGAGCCACCCGCACTCATACCACTTGTGAGATCGGTTTGAATCGATAGAGGGGGGGGTGAGTATCGATTGATAAATTTTCAAAAATACTAAGAGTAATTGCGTAGCAGAAAAGCAAAAACAATCGCTAACACTTTTGTTTTTACTTGGTTCAGAGTCGCATTCAGCTCATACTCCAAGGCCCACGGTCCTTGACCGTTTACAACGGGCAATTCTATATTTCGTAAAATAATTACAAGTTGAGTACAAATATAGAATTTTTAAGATACAGCAATTAAAAGTAAATTATACCGACAACTGAAAGATTTAGAACATCGGTGTTGCGGGTTGTCGTTGTCGCTTGAATCTTGAGCACGGAGCATTTCGGAGCATAGCGCTTGTTCGAATGCGTTGGATGAAGTTGTGTTGGAAGCCATGGGGGTGAACCCCTTTATATAGTCGTAGCTGGGGCGCCTATGTTGAAGGGGGCGCCTGACACGTGGCCCTCACTGCGCGAAACTCAATCCGCAAACTTGGCCAGCGCTTATCCCCTCAACCAGGGCGCCTGAGCTAACTGGGGCACCTGTGTTAACACAGGCGCCTCTGTTACAGTCTTGAGGCTTGCTTCGCAGTGGCTTTGGAATACCCCTTTGTTTGGGGCGCCTGTCTCAACACAGGCGCCTAGCCAACCAGGGCGCCTCACTCCATTGAGGCGCCTAGAGCAGAAACCTCCATCCCTTCGTTCCTACAACCAGGGTTAGTTCGAAAACACGAGTAACATATAAATAATATTGATTTAAGCATAATTTATAGCCTGAGCTATCTTGGTTCTGACTTTGGCCTTCCCAAATAGAATCCTAGGTCGAACCGACGCCTAATGTTCCCTCCTATGGGGAATGCGTCCTCACCTACTCCTCTCAAGAGATTTTACCTTTTTGCCAACTGGCTCCTCCGGTTGGACTTTTGCCCAATCCCCCAGATCAGATCTTCGTGCCCAGTCCGCGACCAGGACTTATTGCCCAGCTTCACTCACCAGGTCTTTGATGCCCAGCCCTCGGCCAGGACTTATTACCCAGCTTCACTCACCAGGTCTTCGGTGCCCAGTCCACGACCAGGACTTATTGCCCAACCTTTCGTCAGGACTTAGGTGTCCAGCCCGCGGCCAGGACTTAGTGCCCAATTCTTACAACCAGGACTTTGTGCCTAGTGTACCTAGGACTTTTCCTGCACACTTGATTAGCATTGTCAGATCACAACAAAACCTTAACTTCTGAACCCTTTGCCATTATCAAAACACAGGTTTGACTTTTGTGCTTCCGGCACCAACACATGGTTCATATTTATATTAGTATATGCACAAAACGTCTCATACTTTACATTGTAGATAACATGGTGCGTGGTGACACACAGAAGATCATGTTATCAAGTTCCTTGTAGAAGTATAAGAAAGGGGCTCACAACCGAGATGGAGTTGGACAAACCATCAGGATGGTTATAGTGTAATTAGGTGTGGTTTGTCTTAATCATAAAATTACACTAGTGCACTTTGTGTGCATTGAGTAGGACGACTCATAATAGGTGGAGCCCATATAAAAATATGGGGGTTGATGAGGAAGTTCAATGGGATCCTTTAGTGAAATGGATCTCCATTAATGGATCGGGTTTGGATCCATTAGCGGGCCAAGAACCAACTCCTACTCATGGTCCCTACCTTAGCCCTATAAATATCCCATAGGAGTCATGATACAAGGCTAATCTAATTTTTTAAATTAATTCCAATTAATCATCCAAGCCATAACCTAATCTCTCCTTCTCTCAACCTCTCTCTCTCCTAGGGTTTTTGAAGGGGCCGGTGGAAGAAGGCTAGGAAGAGCTCGCTAAAGGAGGAGGAGGAAGTTTGCTCTTCTTCTTCTCAAGGTCCTTGCCTTCTCTTCTTCCTTCAAGGCTCGGCTTCAAGAAAGGAGAGGAGTTGGAGGCGTCGTCGGCGGTGCAAGAAGGCTTGCTCGGCGCCGGTAACAAGCAAGAGAAGGAGGAGGTTTTGGTGGTTGGATTCCTCTTCATCTTCTTCATCCACTCCTCTTACCTATGGCTGGTGTTTCCATCAAGGTGGAATAGGTGTCGGTGGCGCACGATGGAAGCAAGGAGGTCACCGACGGTCTTCTTCATTGAAGAGTGTTGGTCGGCGCAAGGAAGAGTGAAGAAGAGGGGTTAGGGTTTGGTTCTTCTTGCTTTCATCACACCTTCTTCATCCTCCTTTGGTGGCAACACGAGCAAAGGAAGAAAAGAAGGAAGATCTCCGGCTGTGGCTTCCTTGGAAGCAAGTTTTTCCGACGGGAGTCAAGGAAGAAAGAAGAAGAAAAACCCTAGTCTCTTTCCTAGGGTTTCGGCCAAGCTAGGAAGGAGAAGTTCAAGCCTTGGTGACTCCGTGTCTTGGTAGCTGGTCGCCCACATGACGTCCAGGAGAGGAGGGTTATAAGGTAGAAGACTGCGAGGTAAAATGCAAGGTATATCTCTCCCTATCTCCGTCTTTGTTTTGTTACATTATTGCTTTGATTTTATTTATCATTGCATGTGTTTGATTAATTGTTGTAGTTTAATTATGTATTAATTAATATCGATAATTAATCATGTCATGGACCCTAATTATAAACACAAAAACCGGCGATCCATTCGTCGTCTTTCCGCAGTCAATTAATTCGGAAAGTTACAAGGCCTTAATTTTGGTTTTGGCTAAGTTGTGACTTAGATTAATTGATACGGCGACAAGACGGTCGTTTGGGAGACGAGTCTCTATTAGGATTAAATTTTTAATCCGTAAACATAGAGAGGTCTCTCATGTTCGACCCCGTGATTGCCTAAGAAACCACTAAGCCATACAAGGGTTTATTCCCAACACTTGGAGGAGCAACCGGAGGTCGCCAAGTCCCAAATCGACTCAGCAGACATGGCGATGTCCAAGGCACTTCTCCGAGTCTCCCAGGTCGAGCACACAGAGAACAAGGCTTGGTCTCTATGCTATAAGGCCCAAGATGAGTTGAAGAAGGTGAAGGTCGAGCTTATAGAGGTGTCCCAGTCTTCCCCATCCCTGCGCTCGGACCTAGCGTCCAAGGAGCAGGAGTTGTCCGCCCAGACTGAGAAGACCGATTCTCTAGCGGCTCAGTTGGCCAGTCAGGACGAGGAGTTCAATGCTCAGGCGGAGGAGCTGAGCTGACTCTGGAGGCAGCAGTTTGCTTGGGAGGTTGCACTGTCCGAGCTCGAAGAGCTTCGGGCGTACAAGGCAGGGGAGACATCTTGGTGGGACGCTCGGAGTGTTGAATACATCAACTCTCTGGAGTTCAACCGCTAGTTGTCCCAGAGGTTACGCCCCATGCTTAAGCAACAAATGCTCAGTACCTTTGAGCAGCTCAATCAGGGCGGACACCTTCCTCCCGACCTCCCTCTCAGCACAGTCAAGTTATCTGGCCTAACTCAACAAATGCCAGAGGAGGCTCTCCGACCCTTCGAATGAGGGTCGAGTTTTCACTGTTTTTCTCTTTTCTTTTTTATAGAGGTTTGTCGAAATTTTGTAATGGACTCAGTTTTAATGCAATTTTACTTCTTCTTTCTGCATATTGTCGTGTGTTCTTGTTATCTTTTTTGCTTCTAAGTGTTGGTGGCCTGGGCAGATACTCGGGTCCCTAACTTATTGCATTCTTCGTGAGGTTGACTTGGGTAATTCAACGACCATCCCAGCCAAAGAACGCCAAACTCGTTTAAGCTAAGGCTTGGAATTGGCCTTCACATTGTATGCCCACTTAGGGGACTAAGTTCACTCAGTTGGAGCATTTCTGCAGAACGTGGGTCATCACACACCCGCTGAAGGAACCCGAGCCCCACATAGCATTGCTCAGTTAGGAGGCGAAGTTTATCCACTTGGTCGCCTTACCCCCGGGGAGCGTGAGTCGCCACGCGTTTGGTCGGGAAGCCGAGTCAGGTATAGCGTGGTGGCATACCCACTTATTACTCGCTCAGAGGCGAGATTCTAGACACTCAGTCGGCCTAATCCCATGGAGCGTGGGTCACCACACGTCTGGACCGGGATCCGAGTCGAGGGGTGCGTGGGGGTCTGCCCACTTATAACTCGCTCAGAGGCGAGAGTCTGGATGCTCGATCGGCTTAATCCCAAGGAGCATGGGTCACCACGCGTCCGGACTGGGAGCCAAGCCGAGGGGTTCGTGGGGGCATGCCCACTTATAACACGCTCAAAGGAGAGAGTCTGGACACTTGGTCGACCTAATCCTAGGAAGCGTGGGTCGCCACGTGTCCGGACCGGAAGCCGAGCCGAGGGGTGCATGGGGGCATGCCCACTTATAACTTGCTCAGAGGCGAGAGTCTGGACACTCGGTCGGCCTAATCCCTGGCAGCGTGGGTCGCCACACGTCCAGACCGGGACCCGAGCTGAGGGGTTCGTGGGGGCATGCTCACTTATAACTCGCTCAGAGGTGAGAGTTTGGACACTCGGTTGGCCTAATCCCAGGGAGCGTGGGTCGCCACGCGTCTGGACCGGGAGCCAAGCCGAGGGGTGCGTGGGGGCCTGCCCACTTATAACTCACTTAGAGGCGAGAGTCTAGACACTTGGTCGGCTTAATGCTAGGGAGCGTGGGTCACCACGCGTCCGGACCGAGAGCCGAGCCAAGGGGTTCGTGGGAGCATGCCCACTTATAAATCGCTTAAAGGCGAGAGTCTGGAGTGCCTGCAAGTCGAGTGAGAATCTCGGCTTTTCACTATCCTTATAGAGTTAAGAAATACAATCACCTCACAGGATCTCACTATGACTCTCTATAAGGTTGGAGGTGAATGACACTCCAGGGTTGGTCCAGCTTCTTTCCTTGCTCATTCTCTAGGTAGTACGCTCCGAAAGCCAGCTTCTAGATGACCTTGAAGGGTCCTCCCCATTGAGGCTCTAACTTGCTAATATCTCCGACTGGATTTATCCTTTTCCATACGAGGTCGCCGACCTGGAACGCCCTTGGCAACACCTTTTGATTATACATTCGCTTCATTCTTTGGCGGTAGGAGAACATCTGACCAGCTGCCTTCTCAAGAATTTGCTTGACCAGATCCAGCTCTAAACGCCTTCTTTCCGAGTTACCTTTATCATATGCCCTTCGTCGATCGGACTCACATCCGACTTCAACGGGTACTACAACCTCACTTCCATAAACTAGATAAAAGGGGGTGTGACTTGTAGTTTCTCTTGATGTGGTTCGCTGAGCCCACAGGACGCTTAGCAACTCGTCGACCCAGGTGCCACCCGCGTGGTCGAGCATAGTCTTCAAGCCTCTCAGGATTTCCCGATTGGTCACTTCCGCTTGTCCATTGCTCTGAGGGTATGCCACCGAAGCGAATGTTGGCTGAATACCATTGGCCGAGCACCATTCTTATATTCTCCGACCCTGAAATAGTCTTCCGTTGTCCGAGACTAGCTTATGGGGGATACCATACCGGCACAAGATGTTCTACCACAAAAACTTCATAATGGTCTGCTCAGTGATGCGTGCCAAGGCCTCAGCTTCTATCGACTTGTAGAAGTAATCCACAGCCACCAGTAAGAACCTTTTCTGAGCGACAACAGTCGATAAAGGCCCCACTATGTCCATACCCCACTGATCGAACGGGCAGGAGACCACTGACGCCTTCATCATTTCAACCGGTCGGTGAGGGAGGTTATGGTGCTTTTAACAGGATAAGCAAATGGAAACCAGTCGGTCAGCATCCTTCTGCAAGGTCGGCCAATAATATCCTATAAGCAGTGCCTTTCGGGCCACGACCCGAGATCCAGCATGACTCCCACAGACCCCCATATGTATTTCTTTCAATACGTATTCGGCGTCCTCTTCACCCAAGCACTTGAGTAGAGGTCGAGCGAAGGCTCTTTTGTACAGCATATTTCCGACCAAGGAGTATTGGACCGCTCACTTTCTCAAGAGTCGGGCTTCCTCCCGGTCG
Source organism: Boesenbergia rotunda (assembly GCA_024364735.1). Taxonomy (NCBI): domain Eukaryota; kingdom Viridiplantae; phylum Streptophyta; class Magnoliopsida; order Zingiberales; family Zingiberaceae; genus Boesenbergia; species Boesenbergia rotunda. Next base: position 61,459 of record JAGFNQ010008972.1, on the reverse strand, counting down.
ACCGGGAGGACCCCACTTGTTAGGTAAGCGATGAGCGATGCTCTCCAATCCATCCCGAGCTCCAACTCGGCTTGTTGCTTGATGTGCAATACCATCATTGTCTGGCTACTTGGTTGGGGAAGTACCTAGGAGCCTACCGAGCTAGCCTACTTGGCTAACTCGTCCGCCCGTAAGTTGCTTTCTCTCGGGATCTTCTATAACTGGACCTCCTGGAACCCAACTTTTAGCATCTCATAGGCTTCCATAAATGCTTGTAACTGATCGCTATTGACTTCGAACCGACTGGAGAGCTGTTGAGTGGCCAACTGAGAGTCCGTGTATAACGTTACCTGAGTGGCACCCACATGCTTAGCGGCATGTAGTCCAGCGATGAGGGCTTCATATTCGGCCTCATTTTTTGTGGCTTGGTACTCCAGTCGGACCGACAGATGCAACTGTTCTCCCTTTGGTGAGACCATCAGAATATCAATTCCACTGCCTTGCCGAGCCGATGACCCATCCACGTAAATTTGCCAAGCTTCTTCAGCTTCTTCAGCTTCTTCGGCTTCTTCCGAGTGCAATTCACTTAGAAAGTCATCTAAGGCTTATGCTTTAATAGCTGGCCGAGCTTGATACTGGATGTCATACTCACTCAACTCGGTGGTCCACTTGATTAGTCGCCCTGATGCCTCTGGGTTTGAAACCACTCGACCCAAATTACTATTAGTCAAGACCACGATCGGGTGTGCTAGGAAATATGGTCGGAGTTGTTGGTGCAGGCAGCACCTAAGTCAAACCTGGGTTTTGATAATGGCAAAGGGTTCAGAAGTTAAGATGTTATTGTGTTCTAATTTTGTTTACTGAGTGTGCAGGAAGAAGTCCCAAGTACACTAGGCAAATAAGTCCTGGCAAAGGGTTGGGCAAAGAAGTCCTGGTCAAGGACTGGGCAAGAAGACCTGACCGGAAGTCGGGCAAAGAAGTCCTGGTCGAGGACTGGGCACGAAGTCCTGGCAAGGGCTGGGCACCGAAGACCTGATCGGAAGTCGGGCAAATAAGTCCTGGTTGAGGACTGGGCACGAAGTCCTGGCAAGGGGCTGGGCATCGAAGACCTGACCGGAAGTTGGGCTTGAAGACCTGATCAGGTGGATCGGGCAAAAGTCCAACCAGAGGAGCCGGTTGGCAAAAGGTAAACTCTCCTAAGAGGAGTAGGTGAGGACGTGTTCCCCGTCGAGGGAACAGTAGGCGTCGGTTCGACCTAGGGTTCCATTTGGGAGACCCGAAGTCAGAACCAAGACAGCTACAGCTGTAATTATTACTTACTATGTTTTTGGGACTAACCTTAGTTGCAGGGTCGAAGGACTGATCGTCTGCAAGTGAAGGTTCTTCACTAGGCCTAGGCGCCCGAATGGAGTTAGGCGCCCGTAAGGATACGGGCGCCCAAGAGTGAAGGCAAAACCCAAAACATAGCTGTGAAGCCACTAAACCAAGGCGGATTAGGCGCCCGTGAGGTCATGGGCGCCCCCATCAGCTCAGGGGCCCAAGTGGGGAGGATAAGCGCTGACCGAGCCCGCGGATAAGGATTCGCAGATTGGAGGGCACGTGTCAGGCGCCCCCAACCTATCAGGCGCCCGATAGAGCACTATAAAAGGGGCTCGACCCCAAGGCTTCAACAACATAGTTTTCTAATGTTCCAATGCTTTTTGTTCATGCGCTACGCCCCGGCAAACTCCGACTTTGAGATTCCAACGCCGAAGACGTCCCTCTGCTCCGAAATACGATCCACATCGGGCTTCGGTAACGAAAAGTGTAACTAGTTTCATTTCCTGCAATATTTCTGTACTCAACTTGTAAACCTTTTTTGTGCGATTATAGTATTGCCCAAAGTAAACGGTCAAGGACCGTGGGCCTTGGAGTAGGAACCGACCACGACTCTGAACCAAGTAAAAATCCTTGTGTTCTTGCGTGCATTCAATTATTTCCGCTGCGTATTTGCTCTTTAATTTATCCGAAAAGTTTTAACGATATTCACCCCCCCCCTCTATCATTTTCTTGATCCAACAAGTGGTATCAGAGTGGGTGGCTCAAATTTGGTGCAACCACCAATTTGGACCTAAGAGCATCATTGGAACGATTCACTTCGGGTTCCAAGGGTCTTGATATGATCCTTGGAAAACAGAAGTCAGTTCTAAATCGATCCGGGTTAGGGTATCGAACCAAGGCTAGACAAAGGTCATATTATGCTGTCCTGAATCAGTCTAGACCCAAAGTTCAGGCATGGGTACCCAAACTTTACCTGAACAACCAAGCTGGACCAAACCAGTATTGGATCCCCAAGGACAAGATTCATATCTTGCCTAATCATTACCGTGGCTTTAGTCCAGGGGGAGCCAGCTTAAAAATAATTTTTATTGTTAGATAAATTCTTTTCTTATTTTAAAATTGCATGCTTGCTTGTTTATTTATTTTCTACAATTTACCATGCTTAGACCTAGGACTGGTTAGATTAAAGACTAAACCGATTAACTGAAATTTGAACAACATAGTATTGGGTGGAGGTGAGATAATAATACGTTAGGGAAGCCATTTTGGCGGAACTAGCTGAAGCTACCGGTCCAAGACCCAAACTAGTTAGACCAAAATCTTTCAAGGAGTAACTTGAAAATGGATTTTTAATAAAAGGCTTTGTCAAGGAAAGGGTTGATGATCCAATAATGCTACGACCAAAGAAGGCCTAGTGCCTCACCAAGACCTAGAAGCCGATTATTGAAAACCAAATTTATTTTACTATTGTCAGATTTGAATCTAACATAGATTTCAATTAAATTTAGATTCAACCATTTTAAAAATAAATTTAAAGCATAATTAATTGTTTTAAAAATTAATTTAACTTTTCAAAATTAATCATATCTTTTTTTTCCAAATAAAATCTTTTACTTCTATTAAAACCTATCTCACAGAACCTATAAGGATAATGTGATTGATAACTATAGATTGGGTGAGACAGACTAGGTTGTGAAAATCAATTTAAGCTATCCTTAATTCTAATTGGATCTAAATCAACAAAACTCTTTATGTGTAGGGACATAAAGATTTGGATCAATGGATGTTGGATAGCAGATGCTCCAGACACATGACTGGGGACAAATTGAAATTCACCAAACTCAAGTTCAAGAACCTAGGCTCAGTAGCATTTGGCAACAATGCTACACTCAAAGTCATTGGGTCAGTTAATATTGAACTCAAATATGATTTTGTAATTAAAAAGGTACTCTTGGTTGAGAACTTTAAATTTAACTTACTTAGTATAAGTCAATTATGTGATACTGGCTATGTAGTTACCTTCACCAAGTCTGATTGCCTGATTAGAAATTTGCAAGACTCAGAAGTCATGCTTAAGGGCACTAGGAAAAATAATGTTTACACTATAAACCTACCCTTAGTACCTAAATGCTTCTTAACTCAGTTAGAAGAATCAAACCTCTGGCATAGGAGATTAGGTCACACTAATCTAAGATTAATTAAATCAAAAATCACCCAACTTGGTCTAATTAAGGGAATACCAAAAATTAAGAACCATGAAAACTTGATATGTGAATCATGAAACCAAGGTAAACAAACCAGGTCTAATCACAAACAAATTCAATCAGATCTAACTCAAACTACGCTTGAGCTCCTGCACCTCAACCTATTTGATTCACATGGAGCCAAGTCACTAAGCGGAAACCGGTACTGCTTAGTAATTATAGATAATTACTCTAGGTTTACTTGGGTAAGGTTCCTAAAGACTAAGGATGAAACCCTAAACCTGTTTATTAATTTTTGTAAGATAATTGAAAATCAAAACGATACCAAAATCAAAAGACTTAGGAGTGATCATGGGGGAGAGTTTGAGAATCAAAGATTCAAGGAATTCTGTAGAATAAACAGGTATATACACGAATTTTCATGTCGTAGAACCCCCAGCAAAATGGGATAGTCGAACGGAAAAATAGAACCCTACAGGAAGCCGCTAGGAATATGCTCAATGAATTCAATCTAACCAATCAATTTTGGACAGAAGCAATTAGTACGGATTGCTATATCCAAAATAGGGTCTTAATTAACAAACGATATAATAAAACTCCCTATGAATTATATTACCATAGACTTCCAAACCTACATTACCTAAGAGTCTTTGGGTGTAAAGTCCATATCCTAAACACCAAGGACTACCTAGGTAAATTTCAGTCTAAGTCAACCCGTGGAACATTCTTAGGATATTCAACAACAAGCACGGCCTATAGGGTCTACAATAAACAAACTAACAAAATTGAAGAAACAATTAATTTAATCTTTGATGAGGAAACCAATCCAAAAGATGATAATCAAAAACTAAACTCATCAAATTTCGATCAAGATGAAAATGAACAAATTATTGAACCATCAATTGAACCACTAGTTGAACCTCTAAATGAACTGACTATTGAACCTGTTGATGCAGTCTGACCATGATTGTTATTTTGGTGTTGACAACGATTTTAGTTTAGGTTGATGAGATGATTATGATTAAGTCCTGGTCGGGGACTGGGCTTTGGATGAAGGTAAAAAGTCCTAGCTTGGAGGGCTAGGTGTGAAAAAGTCCTAGCTTGGAGGGCTAGGTGTGAAAAAGTCCTAGCTTGGAGGGCTAGGTGTGAAAATCCTAGCTTGGAGGGCTAGGTGTGGAAATTCTTAACCTGGAGGGTTAGGTGTGGAAAAGTCCTAGCTTGGAGGGCTAGGTGTGAAAATCCTAGCTTGGAGGGCTAGGTGTGGAAAATCCTAACCTGGAGGGTTAGGTGTGGAAAAGTCCTAGCTTGGAGGGCTAGGTGTGAAAATCCTAGCTTGGAGGGCTAGGTATGGAAATTCCTAACCTGAAGGGTTAGGTATGGAAAAGTCCTAGCTTAGAGGGCTAGGTGTGAAAATTCCTAACTCGGAGGGTTAGGTGATGAAACCCTGGCTTGGAGGGCCAGGTCCTAGATTAGAGGGCTAGGTTGGATGAAATCCCGGCTTGGAGGGCCAGGTCCTAGCTTGGAGGGCTAGGTTGAAGTCCCGGTGAGTGAGACTGGGCATGGAGTCTTGGTCCGAGGGACCAAGCACGAGTCAGAGAAGGGATGGAGGCCTGTTCTCGTGACTTGGAGTGGATTTGACCTTGCCTGGATCGGTCTGGTGACCGATCAGGGAAGTTGGCACTGTGTTCCCTCATGGATCGGTCTGGTGACCGATCCAGCAATGACTGATCGGTCTGGTGACCGATCAGGGAGCACACAGTGACCGTGTTGGGCTACTGATCGACTCCTGATCGGTCTGGTGACCGATCAGGGAGAAAATAGTTCACTTACTTCTTGGCTCCTGATCGGTCTGGTGACCGATCAGAGATACTATTCGGATCGTTCTGGTGAACGATCAAATATTGCGAGTTCCTCACTATGACTGATCAGGACCCAGCCTGATCGGTCTGAGCATGTCCTGATCGGTCTGGTGACCGATCAGGAGGTTTGGACTGCGAAGCTGGGAAATCACCCTGCAAAGGGGTGGATCGGTCTAGTGACCGATCCACGACTTGGGATCGGTCTGGTGATCGGATCCCGGAGAAGTCGGGATTTCTGATTACGCGTTGGGGACCGATCAGGATGGAGCCTGATCGGTCTGAACCCAGCCTAATCAGTCTGGTGACCGATCAGGAGTCACTCTGATCGGTTTGGTGACCGATCAGTAGCTGGCACCTTTAATTCAAAAACGCTGTCAGAGCTCTGATTTCGTCTGTTTCTCTGCTAATTCGCTACTGATTTCTGCTCCTAACTAATGATTGTTGATACTCTGTTGATTTGCTGAGCTAATGAGCTGCTAAGTGTGCAGGTAACTCAGGTTTACTTCAAGGGAGTCAAACTGAGGCTTTTGCTACGTCAGTTTGGGCAGGTTTCCATCTCAGGTTGCAACGGATGCTGGCGCTGCTGGAGCTGCTGACTGGAGCTCGTCTGAGGGAAGCTCTGGGAGTCCAGGAGAGCTCAGTGGTGGGTGAGCAGTTGCAGGTAAGCAGCTGGAAGCTGCAGAGAGGTGGTTGTGACCTAGCGATCAGTGGGAGAGGCTTAAGGGCTTGGTAGCGATGAAGCCTTAGACACACGAGACTTGATCACTTCTGGCGACATCTCTTGTTCTGCTCTTGCGACAACTCTGATCAGTTGAGCATCACTCTGAATCTTGAAGCAACCTGCTGTTACTTGAGCACTTGGGAAGAAGAAACAAGAAGCTTGGCGAGTCCATCAGCATGAAGACACGAAGAAGGGAGTTCTTGCGTGAGATCTGTGCTGAGTGGAGCTCGGTGAGAAGTTTGCTTGTGTTCTTGAGGATCTAAGTACTCAGTAAGATTTCTTCTTGTGTTTCCTGTACTTAATATTTCACTCACCTTGAAACGCTATGGAGATGTTACTCAACCGAGAAGGAGGTTGCTTTCTATCCGGATTTTTCAGGGCTTGATCTGCCGACGATCAAGTGATCGCCCACCTTAAGGGCACGCTAAAGAGTAGGGGCAAGTTATCCCCGAACCTTGTAAACCCTCTTTGTTAGCGTTTGTAGTTTGCTTTTCATTTCAGCAGTTATACTTTGTACTTACTTCCGCTGTGCTACTAACCCTAACTGCAGAGAAGTGTAAAAGAGAAAGCGATTTGTGGTGTCTGGCTACATTCACCCCCCCTCTCTAGCGATCTTCCAACAAGTGGTATCAGAGCTTGGGGCTCTGTACAAGCGGCTTAACATCCGAGAGTCAACAACAATGGCGTTGAGAGAAGGTTTTAGTACCACTCGACCTCCCCTCTTCGATGGAGCAGATTTTCAATATTAGAGATCGAAGATGGAGTATTATCTAAAGATGGTCATCAACACATGGTTCGCTGTGAAGGAGGGTTTTTCCCCTCCAAAGGATGATGAAGGAAAAGAATTGAAATCTTGGCGTTGGTCAGCTGAGCAAACCCGGAAAAGTGAAGCCGACGCGAAGGCGGTGATGACTTTGCAATCTGGCATGAACAATGACCAACTCATCAAGGTTGGTCCCTTTACGAGTGCAAAGGATTTTTGGAATAAACTCATTGAACTCCATGAGGGAACCCGAGACTCGAGAATCGCCAAGAGGGATTTGTTTCTCAACCAACTACAAAACTTCTCCATGAAGGAGAGTGAAACGGTGAGTGAACTTCATAGTCGGTTCAAAGAAGTTCTTAACGGTCTTCATTCCATTGATGAAAAGGTCGAGAACCGCGACCTTGTAAGGTATGTGCTAAAAGCTTTTCCAAGGAATGCCTTGTGGTCATCCATGGTGGATGCCTACAAAGTTTCTAAGGATTTATCAATTGTAAAGCTAGATAACTTATTTTGTGAAATGGAGCTACATGAGATGGCTAACAAAGGCCCCAAGGAGAAGGGGATTGCCTTAGTTGCAGGGGAATGGTCCAGCAAGAAGAAAAAGGAGAAGGATAAGGAGAAGGAAGTCTCTTCATCTTCATCCTCATCCGAGTCTGAGTCCGAATCCGAGGAGGATGGCAGCGGGTCTTCTTCATCCGAGATGACAAATTTTGTAAGAAGGATGATGAGGAAGAGCCGGCGCTTCAAGGGTAAAGGTAACCCTAATGAAGTTAAGATTGATAAATCTAACATTACTTGTTATGAGTGTAGCAAGAAAGGGCACTTCAAGAGTGAATGTCCAAAGCTAAAGAAGAAGGAGGAGAAATTGATGGACCCAAAAGAGGTGTCACGAATGTGGGTCTCAAATTTAGATATTTATAAAGCTGGAAACCCTATTTGCAATCAAATAATAAGAACGTAGTAAAGGGGCCACGGGTCGTATTTTTCCAAGGGCTAGTTGAGAGTTTGTTTAATTCGAGCTCGTGTTTATGTGTCGTCGATATTTTTGGGTTTCAAATAAAATTAGGGTTTTGTTTTGCAATGAAATGAAATTGTAAAATAAAAGAAGGGAACTCAACTAAACAAACTTTGGACTAGGTAATAGCAACTAGTGACTGAAACAATATACAACTTTAACCAACTAAAGTAAACTTGCAGGAATTACAAATTACCAAACTGAATCTAATGAAATTCTACACTACAAGTGGAGCAATTGAATCCAAACTTGATACAAACTTCATATGCAACAGGTAAAGAAATTTATGTGCTGAAATTTGAAACTAGCAACAACAATAAACTATAATTCAGAAATGGAGCTCATCAATACAACTTGGGAAACTAAAGCTGGTAGTAAAATTCCTATGCATGAACTAGAGATAGACTTCAGAAATGAGACCAGGACTTCAAGAACATCTCAATTGCAGAAATCGAATGAGCAGGTAAATAGGTCTGATTGCAGAAATTCAGCTTACAATTTGGACACAAAGCAAGCTAATGAGCTGAAATTGATGCACTATCCTAAAGATAAGCAAAGCTTAAGTAGAACTTATGTTTAATTGACACTAAACTCAGAGGTAGCGAGCTGAAATTGCAGAAATGAACTTGATTGCAGAAATGGGAGTAAGGTTACAGAAATGCAGTTGACAAACAATAAACTGATGTGCAAGCTAATATCAGTGCTATTTAGATTGAACAAACCGCAATGTAAACTTCAGGAGAAGAACTAAGAATCATTGGATACTAAATTTAGAGACATTAAACTGAGAATTGCAAGAATTACAGTGGAATGGCAGAATTCAAAGCTGAACTACAGAAATGGAATTCAGAAATGCAGAAATTATGACTGCAGGAATGAAACTTTAAACCAAAAGCAAAGCAAACCGAGCAACCGAAAACGAATGCACAAAACCAATGTTTAGAAAATATTAAGAAAAACTAATGTAACTGAACATCAAATTCAGAAACAAGAAACTGAAAATGTGCAGATTCTAACTTAATACGCAAGCTGAAATTGAAACATGAACTGATACGCAACATTTAAACTATGAAGTAAATGGAATTAGAAGAAATTTGTTCACTAACAAGCTTCCTTACTGATTACCTTGCCGAATGAAACCTAATTAAACGCTAGAACAATTCAGAAATGAAACTTATAGCAGATGATATGAAACAGAAACAGAATTCAGAGCAGAATTGAAATTACAGCTACAAACAACAAGAAATGCCATAAAAACTAAGCCTCGATCCTTCTCATGTTTCAAGACCTCCTTGTTCGTCACGCAAGGGCAAGCCAAGAACCCCTTTAACTCACAAATCAATGGAAATTAGCTCCCATTTCAAATCTGCTCACAGATTTGCATACAGCTGGAAATCCAATTCAATCCACTAGATGTCGCGATGTAAAGATGCTATGAAGATTTGGTGTTGATAAGATGCTATTAGAAGACCCTTCAGACATCTCCGATTGAAGAGATTGGCACACAAGATCCAGTTGATCAAATCGCAGAAACTGATGAAACCCTCACTCAGCCCTGTTCCGATGCAAATCCGTGATTGAATCTCCATTGAAGCCTCTTCCAATGATCCAGATCTTGCTCCAAGATGGTGATCGAGTTGGCCACGCCTTTAGATGGAAGAAATCCCCAAAGAAATTGAAGAACAAATGAGATAACGAGAAGAAACTGAGCTGGAAATGGTGAAGACGCGACAGATCTGAAGCAGAGGAATTCTGTTTAAGTAGTTGAACAGTGAACGGTTGAGATTAATCCCACTTCATCCAACGGTTGATCCTTGTCCGATTTGACTCAAATTTCCAGATCTTGATTAGAGGTCAGGATCATCCTCGTGGTAGCTCGGATCTACCAGATCTCTAACGGATGGTTCAGATCACCTTGATCTTTGAATGGATGGTCTAGATCCCTCTGATCGTGATCCAATGGCCAGATGATCTCCGATTGGGTTGAAACCTTCAGATCTTGATCTGATCACTCGATTAGCCTTAATCCCAGCTCGGATTGATTTGAAGTTCTCAGATGGCCTAAATCTAACCGTTTTTGCATCGGACGGTCCAAATTAGTTGATGCTTGATCACTTGATCCAGTCCACTTTTGACTCAACTTTGACCCATCATGACCTAGGTCCATGATCCTTCCAAGCCTACAAAAGTAAATCAAAAATTTAGTGACAAAACAACTCAAATATATCAAAATTTGCAATTAGGTCCAAAAAGAATATAAATCCTAGAACCTAGGGTAAATCCACCATTAAGCAAGTAAAATATGGGTCAAACACGGATTTAAACATATGAAATGATCAATAAAATGATACTTATCAGAAATCCAAGAAGAAGAAGGAGAAATCAAAGAAGAAGAAGAAGGCCTTGAAGGCCACATGGGATAAATCATCCTCTAGTTCATCCGATGAGGAGGAGGAGAAGAGTACTTGCCATGTAGCACTCATGGCCCTTGAAGATCAAGAAAGCAGTGATGAATCGAGTGACTCATCAAACGTGGCTTCATCATCTTCGGATGATGAAGAGGTAATTACTCCCAAACTCGATAAATGCTATAGAACAATTGCATGCTTAACCGATTTGTTGAAAAAGTCAAAAAAATAAAGTTAAGTCATTAAAAATTAAAGTTGATCAGTTGAAATCCTCTAAGGATGAAGATATTTATGATTTACATGTAGAAATGTTAGAGGATGAGAATAAATCTTTGAAGAGTGAAGTTGAGAGACTCAAGAGTGTTCTTGAGAAATTCTCAACTAGCTCAAAGACTCTAGATATGATTTTGAATGCCCAAAGGGCAGTCTACAATAGGGCCGGTATTGGTTACTGACCCAAAGAACCATCATTTGTGTCCTTAATGTCTAGGACTGATGTTAGACAATCTAAGACACCTAGGGCTCAAAGGAAAGTAGTCAAGGCATGGGTGCCTAAGTCTTGCTTAGTAGGTGCTTTAGGTCCCAAGATTTGGGTACCTAAATCTTCTATTTTTCGAATTGTGTAGGTTGTGATTGTGGGGGAGCATCTATCAACTTGGTTCGTTGATAGTGGGTACTCCAAACACATGACCGGTGATAGATCCCTATTTACTATACTTCAAAGAAAAAGTAGAGGTAATGTTTCATTTGATAACAATGGTAGTCTTAAGGTCATAGGAATAGGAGACATTCAAATATCCAAATGTCTTAGGATTAAGAATGTCCTTCTTGTTGATGCAGTTTGACCCTGATTGTTATTTTGGTGTTTGACACGGATGTAAGTTTGATTCAAGTTTGGTTGAATTCGGATTAAGTCCAGGTGGATCGGGAGATCGCACGCTGGCATGTGAAAAGTCCTAACATGGAGGGTTAGGTGTGAAAAAGTCCTAGCTTGGAGGGCTAGGTGTGAAAAGTCCTAGCTTGGAGGGCTAGGTGTGAAAAGTCCTAACTTAGAGGGTTAGGTGGAAAAAAGTCCTGGTGAGTGAAGCCAGGTGATGGAAATCCCGGTGAGTGAAGCCGGGTCCTGGTGAGTGAAGCCAGGTGATGGAAATCCCGGTGAGTGAAGCCGGGTCCTGGTGAGTGAAGTCAGGTGATGGAAATCCCGGTGAGTGAAGGCGGGTCCTGGTGAGTGAAGCTAGGTTGACTGAAATCTCGGTGAGTGAAGCTGGGTCCTGGTGAGTGGAGCCAGGTTGACTGAGGTCTTGGTGAGTGAAGCCAGGTTGACATAAATCTCGGTGAGTGAAGCCGGGTCCTGATGAGTGAAGCTAGGTTGACTGAAGTCCTGGTGAGTGAAGCTGGGCACGGAGTCTTGGTCCGAGAGACTGAGCACAAGTCAGGGGAGGCTAGGAGCCAGTTCTCTTGACTTAGAATGGGTTTGGCCTAGCCTGGATCGGTCTGGTGACCGATCAGGGAAGCTGGCACAAAGTTCCTGTTGGGACCGGGTGCATGTTGACAAGGATACGAGTTCGTAAAATTTTAAATTTTACGTGCAGCGGAAGAATTTGCATAAAATAATTTCCTAAATTATTTTAACTTCGTATCTAGCATGCAACCTTATAGTGTGTTGACATAATCATAAAATAAAACTTTGCGGAAAAGTAAACTAATTTACATTATACCTCTCGTAACTCGAAGTAAGGGACGAGATCCAACCGTAGCGTCCCTTGGAAGCTCCGCCTCTATTCGCGTCCACACCGAGTTCTCTTCGGGATGACTTCGCAAAGTCATGAGTTTTGTGCCGACGAGAACTACTAGATTCTCTATAGGCACAACAAGAAAGATCAAGAGAGGAAAGGGAAACTAACCACCAAGAAAACGGAATCGAATTCCGGGAAGAGAGGAGTCGCTATCCGCTTCTTCTTCTTCTTCTTGTTTCGTTTCTCCTTCTTCTTGAAGCTCACGCCAACTCCTTGCTTGGGTGTAGGTTGGGCGCCGGCCCTAGAATAGCTAGGGTGGGCGCCGGCCCTAAGGGAGGGAGAGGGAGAAGAGAATAATAAAAGAGAGAGAGGGAGAGAATAATTAATCTCTATCAATTATTCATTAAGAATCAAAGGCTTCCCTTTGGTTCCTTATATAGTTGTTTCTCCCTTGCCAAGTCTCCTCTTAACGGAATTAGTTATCATAAGAATTTTATCTTATAAAATTTCTTATGACTTATTCCGTAATGCCTAGTTTTATTATAACTAATTTATAATAAAACAAATTCTTCTTCTCTTTAAATTATGGAATAAATTTTATAAGAATTTATAAACTTTCTTATTATGAAAAAATCAATTCATAATTGATTTTATAAAATTAAAATAAACTAATCCATGGATTATTTTAACTTCCATAAAAAGAATAAATTTCTATAAATTTATTTTATATAAATTTCTTTATACAAATTTATTTATCCATAATTATAAAACAAATCGCACTTGATTTATTTTATTAATTAAACCAAAATTAATTAGTTTTCTCCCTTTAATGTGGCCGGCCATCCAAGGAGGGTTAGCACCCTCTTTT
>JAGFNQ010008972.1:0-43423 GCA_024364735.1 Boesenbergia rotunda | reverse complement strand
GCTTCACAGAAGGCTTTAAAGTCTTCAGCAGGTTGAGCAACTCAGGAAACTGGTCTGGAGTTGCACTTTCGGGAGGACGGTTGGGAAGTTGATCTTCAAGGACATTAGCAAGCTTCTTTGCCTTGAGGACAATCCTCAGGTTTCGAAGCCAGTCCATGAAGTTTGGCCCAGTTAGTTTATTGGTGTCCAAAATGGAACGCAAGTTTAATGAAGACATGATCGAGTGATTAACCTAGAAATACAAATTGAGATTATGTGAGAAGATTTATTAAAGAATGTATCAACATACATAAATTAAATCCTATTTATTTTACGAATTGAATCACCCTTATTATCAATTTGGGATATGATTATGTCGAACACTAACCGGCTCTGATACCACTGTTGGGACCGGGTGCATGTTGACAAGGATACGAGTTCGTAAAATTTTAAATTTTTACGTGCAGCGGAAGAATTTGCATAAAATAATTTCCTAAATTATTTTAACTTCGTATCTAGCATGCAACCTTATAGTGTGTTGACATAATCATAAAATAAAACTTTGTGGAAAAGTAAACTAATTTACATTATACCTCTCGTAACTCGAAGTAAGGGACGAGATCCAACCGTAGCGTCCCTTGGAAGCTCCGCCTCTATTCGCGTCCACGCCGAGTTCTCTTCGGGATGACTTCGCAAAGTCACGAGTTTTGTGCCGACGAGAACTACTAGATTCTCTATAGGCACAACAAGAAAGATCAAGAGAGGAAAGGGAAACTAACCACCAAGAAAACGGAATCGAATTCCGGGAAGAGAGGAGTCGCTATCCGCTTCTTCTTCTTCTTGTTTCGTTTCTCCTTCTTCTTGAAGCTCACGCCAACTCCTTGCTTTGGTGTAGGTTGGGCGCCGGCCCTAGAATAGCTAGGGTGGGCGCCGGCCCTAAAGGAGGGAGAGGGAGAAGAGAATAATAAAAGAGAGAGAGGGAGAGAATAATTAATCTCTATCAATTATTCATTAAGAATCAAAGGCTTCCCTTTGGTTCCTTATATAGTTGTTTCTCCCTTGCCAAGTCTCCTCTTAACGGAATTAGTTATCATAAGAATTTTATCTTATAAAATTTCTTATGACTTATTCCATAATGCCTAGTTTTATTATAACTAATTTATAATAAAACAAATTCTTCTTCTCTTTAAATTATGGAATAAATTTTATAAGAAATTTATAAACTTTCTTATTATGGAAAAATCAATTCATAATTGATTTTATAAAATTAAAATAAACCAATCCATGGATTATTTTAACTTCCATAAAAAGAATAAATTTCTATAAATTTATTTTATATAAATTTCTTTATACAAATTTATTTATCCATAATTATAAAACAAATCGCACTTGATTTATTTTATTAATTAAACCAAAATTAATTAGTTTTCTCCCTTTAATGTGGCCGGCCATCCAAGGCGGGTTAGCACCCTCTTTGGCTGGCCAAACCAACCCGAACCGGTCGCGAATTAAACTCATTTAATTCGCCCAATAAGCCTTCAAAAAACTTAGCCATTTTTAGCTTCCATTGCGCCTCTGATTAACTCAGATTCGACTTATTTCTCTTGATCGGAAAATCTAATTTTCAACTCGTTTTAAATCCCTCGGATTACTCGTAGTGCGTGTGACTAAATAGGCTTTCGATTTATGTTGGCCGTCTATAATTAACCCATTAATTATAGAACGATCATGAGTGGCACCTAGTAGTACATCATGATCCCCAATTAATCGAAAGATCAACGGTTTGACCTCAGAAGTAATTCCGAAACCCTTCAGCAGCTCTAATGAATCGTGCCCCATTCCCTTCACCACCTTATACCCACTTGGTTCACGACATGGTCTGTTTGTGTCAGTCCCCACTAGACTGACTACGTCACACTTAGCCCAAGTAGTGTCTTTCTCGTCCTTTGGATTTCTAATTACTCTCATGTATTTAAGAGACTCGCACTCTAAACATAATATACTCTGGCCAGAGGTTTTTGAGTAACAATCCGACGATAGGCCTGGGTATACATCTCCTCGCAAGGAGTGGTGAATCCTTTGTAGGCTGTTCAAACATCTTCGGGTACTTCGGCTTATACCCAATCATCCTGGGTCCACACCTCCTTGGAGATGCTTGCTTAAGATGTTAAAGTATAAGTCTCCATGACCAAGATGACTTGAACACCGCAAGTCAAAGGAACATCGCACTTAAGCTGCAGTAAGAACTTCATTGACATATCTACATGTAGATTCCCATATGAAGTCTTACAGCTAGTCACTCCAATGAACTAGTTCCCTTAACTAGCATCCATGTTTATCTCTGGACATCCCAATGTCACCAGCCAGTGAGAATCAGCTGATTAGAGAATAACCCATGCTAGTCTCAACAGAATTGATAGTGTCCGTATTTATCAATTCATCGACTAGGGATATTTTCAATACTTCACAATTGCATATTTAGAGATAGTCACTAGTTGTGATCCCATCACAAATTCTCTTATGCTGTGAATTGTATTGCGGACATTCAGTAGATGAGTTTAAGATCCCAATCAAATACACAAACATGTATACTCAAATAGTGAATTATCATTTATTAAAATAAATGTTTACAATCATAAGGCGAGCCTTAGGACACTTCTCTCATATCACTAACAGTTCCCTCGTGGATCGGTCTGGTGACCGATCCAGCTATGACTGATCAATCTGGTGACCGATCAGGAAGCATACAGTGAGTTTGGGATCTTACTGCTCGGCTCCTGATCGGTCTAGTGACCGATCAGGGAGCATAGAGTTCACTCACTGCTCAGCTCCTGATTGATCTGCTGACCGATCAGGGAGCATACAGTGGGTTTTGGGAACCTTACTGCTTCGCCCCTGATTGGTCCGGTGATCGATCAGGGATACTGTTCAGATCGTTCTGGTGAACGATCAAGTGTCACGAGTTCCTCACTATGACCGATCAAGATGGAGCCTGATCGGTCTAGGCATGCCCTGATCGGTCTGGTGACCGATCAGAAGGGTTGGACTGCGAAGCTAAGAAATCACCCTGCAAAGGGGTGGATCGGTCTTGTGACTGATCCACGACTTGGGATCGGTCTGGTGATCGGTCCCGGAGAAGTCGCGATTTCTGATTACGCGTTGGGGACCGATCAGGATGGAACCTGATCGGTCTGAACCCACCCTGATCGGTTTGGTGACCGATCAGGATGGAACCTGATCGGTCTGAACCCACCCTGATCGGTCTGGTGACCGATCAGGAGGCTCTCTGATCGGTCCGGTGACCGATCACTTTAATTCAAACGCGCTATCAGACGCTCTGATCGCGTCTGATTGCACTCTGATTCCTACTGATACACTACTGATACTTGTTTTGAGCCCTCTGATGTTTGATCTTCTGCTGATTTGTTGCTCTAATGTGCTGCTAAGTGTGCAAGTGACTTAGAGATCATCCAAGGGAAGTCAAACGAAGGTTTTCGCTAAAGCAGGTTTGTCCGTTAGTTTCCACAGGTTGTAACGTCCTCTGCCGCAAGCTGCAGCGGCTGAGGAGCTGATGACCTGGGGCTCAACTGGAGGGGTTTCAGTGAGTTCGAAGAGGTCAGGGGTAGCTGGCTGCTGTAGGTGAGCAGCTGGGAGCTGCTGCATAGGAGTGTGTGACTTAGCGATGGAAGCAGGATAAGCCAAGGAGTGGAGAAGAAGCTGTTGAGTTCTTGCGACATCTCTTGCTCTGCTTTAGCGACAACTCTGATCTGTTGAGCATCACTCTGAATCTTGAAGCAACCTGCTGTTACTTAAGCACTTGGGAAGAAGAAACAAGAAGCTTGGCGAGTCCATCAGCAAGAAGACACGAAGAAGGGAGTTCTTGCGTGAGATCTGTGCTGAGTGGAGTTCGGTGAGAAGTTTGCTTGTGTTCTTGCGGTTCTAAGTGTTCAGTAAGGCTTCTTCTTGTGTTTCCTGTACTTAATATTTCATTCATCTTGAAACGCTGTGGAGAGGTTACTCCACCGAGAAGGAGGTTGCATTCTATCCGGATTTTCCGGGGCTTGATCTGCCGACGATCAAGGGAACGCCCACCTTAAGGGCACGCCAAGGAGTAAGGGCAATTTATTCCCGAACCTTGTAAACGACCCTTGTTAGCGTTTGTAGTTTGTTTTCCATTTCTGCATTTATACTCTGTTCTTGTTCTTGCTTCCGCTGTGCTACTAACATTCAAGTGCAGAAATCCTAAAAGTGAAAGAATTTCGGTGTCTGGCTACATTCAACCCCCCCCCCTCTCTAGCCATCCAAGTTCCAACAAGTGGTATCAGAGCTTGGGGCTCTGTACAAGCGGCTTAACATTCGAGAGTCAACAACAATGGCGTTGAGAGAAGGTTTTATTATCACTCAACCTCCCTCTTCGATGGAGTAGATTTTCAATATTGGAGATCGAAGATGGAGTATTATCTAAAGATGGACATCAACACACGGTTGCTGTGAAGGAGGGTTTTTCCCCTCCAAAGGATGATGAAGGAAAAGAATTGGAATCTTGGCGTTGGACGGCTAAGCAAACCCAGAAAAGTGAAGCCGACGCGAAGGCGGTGGTGACCTTGCAATGTGGCATGAACAAAGACCAACTCATCAAGGTTGGTCCCTTTACGAGTGTGAAAGATTTGTGGAATAAACTCATTGAACTCCATGAGGGAACCCGAGACTCGAGAATCGCCAAGAGGGATTTGTTCCTCAACCAACTACAAAACCTCTCCATGAAGGATAGTGAAACGGTGAGTGAACTTCATAGCCGGTTCAAAGAAGTTCTTAACGGTCTTCATTCCATTGATGAAAAGGTCGAGAACCGCGACCTTGTAAGGTATGTGTTAAAAGCTTTTCCAAGGAATGCTTTGTGGTCATCCATGGTGGATGCCTACAAAGTTTCTAAGGATTTATCAATTGTAAAGTTAGATGACTTATTTTGTGAAATGGAGCTACATGAGATGGCTAACAAAGGCCCCAAGGAGAAGGGGATTGCCCTTGTAGCAGGTGAAAAGACCAAGAAGAAGAAGGAGAAGAAGAAGGAGAAGGAAGTCTCTTCATCCTCATCCTCATCCGAGTCCGAATTCGAGGAGGACGGCAGCGGGTCTTCTTCATCTGAGATGGCAAATTTTGTATGAAGGATGATGAGGAAGAGTCGGCGCTTCAAGGGTAAAGGTAACCCTAGTGAAGTTAAGATTGATAAATCTAACATTACTTGTTATGAGTGTAGCAAGAAAGGGCACTTCAAGAGTGAATGCTCAAAGCTAAAGAAGAAGGAGGAGAGATCCAAGAAGAAAGAGGAGAAGTCCAAAAAGAAGAAGAAGGCCTTGAAGGCCACATGGGATGAATCCTCCTCAAGTTCATCCGAAAAGGAGAAGGATGAGAAGAGTACACGCCATGTAGCACTCATGACACTTGAAGATCAAGAGAGCAATGATGAATCGAGTGACTCATCAAATGTGGCTTCATCATCTTCGGATGATGAAGAGGTAATCTCTCCCGAGCTAGATAAGTGTTATAGAACCATTGCATGTCTAGCTAGGTTGCTTAAAAAATTCAAGAACAAAGTTAAATTGTTGAAATTGGAAGTAGAAGAATTGAAATCCTCTAGGGTGGAGGATATTAATGATTTTCATGAGAAATCCTCTAAGGATGAGGCAATGGATGACTTACATGTTAAAAATCTTGAGGATGAAAATAAGGGTTTGAAGGGTGAAATTGAAAACCTCGAATATTCTTGAGAAATTTTCAACAAGTTCCAAAACCCTAGATATGATCTTAAACTCACAAAAGGCGGCTTACAACAAGGTTGGTTTGGGTTACCAACCTAAAGAACCTTGTCATATCTTTAATGTCAAAAACCCAATTTAGAGCACAAATTAATTCTATGGTTCAAAAAGCTAGAAAGAAAATGACTAAGGCATGGGTGCCAAAGTCTTTCATTGAAAGTTCATTAGGTCCCAAAATTTAGGTACCTAAAACTTCCATATTTCGAATTGTATAAGCATTATTTGAGGGGGAGCATCTATCAACATGGGAGGTTGATATTTGGTGCTCCAAACCCATGACCAAGAAAAAAAAATGTCATTCATATGGTTGGTTATGGAAAATTCGAATTAAATGCTTTGAGCTTCATTGTCTTAGTTCTTATAACAAGATGATCCCGTGGCTAGTGATTTATGAAATCTCATTTGGGCAATAAGGAAACTTATCATGCAAGGAATGATAGTATAACCATGCTTCAAAATAAATAAACAAGTTTTGAAAAAAAATATTCATATGAATGGTTTAGGTTGACACATAACTTACTCTTACCATGGAGTGTTTAGGATAATTATGTTTATTGTTGCAATTTATGTTTTCCTGCAATTCATTGTTTATGATATGCCTTATGTCAAGGCTAAGGAGTCCATTTTCTTGTATATGTTATACAATATGAATGCATGCTAAAGAACAAGGATTAACACATAGTTTATACTAATAAGGCATCACCAAACAAAGAACATGAGCTTAAGGTTTAGGCTTAAGTTTTTCTTAATATTTTGGAGATGAACTTAGTTGAATATGCCATGATCTTACTGTTTGTATGATTAACCTTAATGTATGATACCAATTTTGTTTAAGAACAGCATGCTCACATAGTTCATGATGTTTCAAGTCCCATGACTTGTTTTGTTTTCCCACTTAACTGATCATTCAAACCTAGTGTTGGTACTTTAATCCATAGAAATTCTTGATTATTGATATGAAATGAAGCCTAGTTAAGGGACCCAAATCAGATTGCTTGTTTTGATTAAATGAATTATGGTTAATGGAACTCATTTAGGGATTAAAACTAATTGAATTAGGGTTTGGGAATGGTTAAGGGTTGAAGCAAATCTATTTCTGAAGCTGATCAGGTTCAGAAAACAGTCTGTGTCGAACCTGATCGGTCCACTGACTGATCAAGACTCACCCTAATTGGTCTGGTGACCGATCAGGAGTCATACTGATCGGTCCGGTGATCGATCAAGTCAACACTGATCAGAGGTATGAGACTACTCCTCAGTCCGATCCCATTTCATCAAGTTGTATCAGACTGATACTCACAAATCTGATACAAACCAAGTACAACTGAAACATACTTGATCCTCCATTGGTACAAACCTGGTACTAAGTGAGTACAAGTTTGTTCAAGTGTTCAAAGAAGGGTAGGAATTTTTAAGACCCTTGATTCTCAAAAATTTTTCTAAAACATCAAGTATTAAAATGCTAATTTGATACAAACCTATGTTGGAATGTTCAAATTCATAAGAAAGGGTTTGTTGAGTCATGCCTCTTGTGCTTAATGTCGTGTTTCAGAAATGTTTCTGGAATGTCGAATATCAATGGAGTCTACACCCTTGTTTTGGAATGCAAATTGTTAATGCAGTCTGATCAGGAACGTATCAGGGTTTTAGAAATTTTTCTGAAATCTGATCGCTCCCCCGACTAATAAGACATATTTCTGTATCAAATAATCAACGAACCTGATCGGCCCGGAGACCAATCAGGATTATATGTCAAATACAGATGCATTCCTTACTTGTCATATGAAACATATACATGTTTGACCATGATATATTTCTGTATATGTTTTCATGTGCAATTCACACTTATTGTCGTATGATGCATATACGTTGTTGCCAAGATACATGTATGGTATATGCCTTTCATATGCAATTCAAACTTAACTTTGATTACTTTGGGTTTGGGGAGAGACCCGTGTTTGAGGGGGAGGTATGTTCCAACTTAATAACCATACCGTTTTCAATGTTTGACAAAGGGGGAGAAAATAGTTGATTAAGTTTAGGGTTATTGTAGGGGGAGGATCTTGATTCCCTTACGATAATTGAACTGCCTTCAATTGATCATTAATGCCTAAACTTAAATCGGGTTGTCAAACAACAAAAAGGGGAGATTGTTGATGCAGTCTGACCCTGATTATTATTTTGGTGTTTGACACGGATTTAAATTTGATTCAAGTTTGGTTGAATTCGGATTAAGTCCAGGTGGATCGGGAGATCGCACGCTGGCATGTGAAAAGTCCTAACTTGGAGGGTTAGGTGTGAAAAAGTTCTAGCTTGGAGGGCTAGGTGTGAAAAGTCCTAGCTTGGAGGGCTAGGTGTGAAAAGTCCTAACTTGGAGGGTTAGGTGGGAAAAAGTCCTGGTGAGTGAAGCCAGGTGATGGATATCCCAGTGAGTGAAGTCGGGTCCTGGTGAGTGAAGCCGGGTGATGGAAATCCCGGTGAGTGAAGCCGGGTCTTGGTGAGTGAAGTCGGGTGATGGAAATTCCGGTGAGTGAAGCCGGGTCCTGGTGAGTGAAGCCAGGTCGACTGAAATCCTGGTGAGTGAAGTCGGGTCCTGGTGAGTGAAGCTAGGTTGACTGAGGTCCTGATGAGTGAAGCCAAGTTGACTTAAATCCCGGTGAGTGAAGCCAGGTTGACTGAAGTCTTGGTGAGTGAAGCTGGGCACGGAGTCTTGGTCTGAGGGACTGAGCACAAGTCAGGGGTGGCTGGGAGCCAGTTCTCTTGACTTAGAGTGGGTTTGGCCTAGCCTGGATCGGTCTGGTGACCGATCAGGGAAGCTGGCACGAAGTTCCCTCGTGGATTGGTCTGGTGACCGATCTAGCTATGACAAATCGGTCTAGTGTCCGATCAGGAAGCATACAGTGAGTTTGGGAACTTATTGCTCGGCTCTTGATCGGTATGGTGAACGATCAGGGAGCATAGAGTTCACTCACTGCTCAGCTCCTGATCGGTCTGGTGACCGATCAGGGAGCATACAGTGGGTTTTGGGAACCTTACTGCTTGGCCCCTGTTCGGTCCGATGACCGATCAGGGATATTGTTCAGATCGTTCTGGTGAACAATCAAGTGTCGCGAGTTCCTCACTATGACCGATCATGATGGAGCCTGATCGGTCTAGGCATGTCCTGATCGGTCTGGTGACCGATCAGGAGGGTTGGACTGCGAAGCTAAGAAATCACCCTGCAAAGGGGTGGATCAGTCTGGTGATCGGTCCCGGAGAAGTCGCGATTTCTGATTACGCGTTAGGGACCGATCAGGATGGAGCCTGGTCGGTCTGAACCCACCCTGATCGGTCTGGTGACCGATCAGGAGGCTCTCTGATCGGTCCGGTGACTGATCAGGAGGCTCTCTGATCGGTCTGGTGACCGATCACTTTAATTCAAACGCGCTGTCAGATGCTCAGATCGCGTCTGATCGCACTCTGATTCCTACTGATACACTACTGATACTTGTTCTGAGCCCTCTGATGTTTGATCTTCTGTTGATTTGCTGCTCTAATGTGCTGCTAAGTGTGCAGGTGACTTAGAGATCATCCAAGGGAAGTCACACGAAGATTTTCGCTACAGCAGGTTTGCCCGTTAGTTTCCACAGGTTGTAACGTCCTCTGGCGCAAGCTGCAGCGGCTGAGGAGCTGATGACCTAGGGCTCGACAGGAGGGGTTTCAGTGAGTTCAGAATAGGTCAAGGGTAGCTGGCTGCTGTATGTGAGCAGCTGGGAGCTGCTGCAGAGGAGCGTGTGACTTGGCGATGGAAGCAGGATAAGCCAAAGAGTGGAGAAGAAGCTGTAGAGTTCTTGCGACATCTCTTGCTCTGCTCTTGCGACTACTTTGATCTGTTGAGCATCACTCTGAATCTTGAAGCAACCTGCTGTTACTTAAGCACTTGGGAAGAAGAAACAAGAAGCTTGGCGAGTCCATCAGCAAGAAGACACGAAGAAGGGAGTTCTTGTGTGAGATCTGTGCTGAGTGGAGCTCGGTGAGGAGTTTGCTTGTGTTCTTGAGGTTCTAAGTGCTCAGTAAGATTTCTTCTTGTGTTTCCTGTACTTAATACTTCACTCACCTTGAAACGCTGTGGAGAGGTTACTCCACCAAAAAGGAGGTTGCTTTCTATCCGAATTTTCTGGGGCTTGATCTGCCGACGATCAAGGGATCGCCCACCTTAAGGGCACGCCAAGGAGTAGGGGCAAGTTATCCCCGAACCTTGTAAACGACCCTTGTTAGCGTTTGTAGTTTGTTTTCCATTTCTGCATTTATACTCTGTTCTTGTTCTTGCTTCCGCTGTGATGCTAACATTCAAGTGCAGAAATCCTAAAAGCGAAAGAATTTTTGTGTCTGGCTACATTCACCCACCCCCCTCTCTAGCCATCCAAGTTCTAACACTTCTAGTCAAGGGGATGGCATTTAATCTCCTAAGTGTCAGTCAATTGTGTGATGCGGGTTACACAATTGATTTCCAATCAAGTCAATGTCTAGTTAGACAACATGACACCTTTGACACGGTACTAGTAGGCACAAGAGTAGATAACATTTACCAAGTTTCATTTAAAAGTGCTACTAATGCTTTTGTTAAGTGTTTCATGTCAAGAGAAGATGAGTCCACCCTTTGGCACCGGAGACTAGCACACGTGAACATGAAGAATATCCGAAAGTTGGCCAACAAGGGATTAGTTCGTGGCTTACCAAGCATCAAGTATGAAAAGGACAAACTTTGTGATGCATGTCAAATGGGTAAGCAAACAAAATCTGCACATAAAGGTAAAAGCACTGTAAGTTCTTCTACCACATTGGATTTACTTCACATAGACTTGTTTGATTGTAGTACAATCATATCCTTGAATGGTAGTAGATATTGTTTTGTTATCATTGATGATTTTACTAGATATACATGGACCTATTTTCTAAAGTATAAGGATCAAACTTTAGATGTGTTTATTTCATTCTGTAGAAGAGTTGAAAATAAAAAATCATCAACAATCAAGACAATCAGAAGTGATCATGGAGGTGAATTCCAAACTCAAAGATTTTTAGAGTGTTGTCAACATAGAGGGTATAGACACGAGTTTTCTACTCCTAGAACACCACAACAAAATGGTGTTGTGGAGAGGAAGAACCGGGTCTTACAAGAGGCCGCACGAAGCATGCTTAATGAGTACTCCTTATCAGGGTACTTGTGGGCCGAAGCTGTAAACACAGCTTGCTACGTGCAAAACCGAGTCTTCATCCATAGATTCTTAGGAAAGACTCCCCATGAACTTTGGTTCGGAAAATCACCTACGGTTAAACACCTTAGGGTGTTTGGTTATAAAGTGTATATTCTAAACACCAAAGACCATCTTGGAAGGTTCACAGCAAAAGCTGATGAAGGAATACTGGTCGGGTACTCCCTCGTCAGCAAGGCTTACCGAGTCTACAACAAGAAATCTAGATTGGTTGAAGAGTCTTCTGATGTTGTTTTTGAGGAAATTTCCAAAGTAAATGATCAATCAGAAGATGTTGAAGGAGCTCAATTCGAACTCAGGCAACTGGGTTTGGATGAAAGTCCAAATGTTGTAGATGGTGGTGATGAGTCTGATGACGGTGAGCCTAGACAACCTATAGATCAGCCGGATTCTGAGGCTGAGCTTGTGTCTAGTGATACCATTCAAGAAGCACCACCCACACCAAGGACAACTAGGTTAGCCTCTAGTCATCCCCAAGACCAAATTGTTGGAGACATCCATCATGGGGTTAGGACTAGATCATTTTTCAGGAATGAGGCTAATGAAGTTGCCCTAATTTTCGAAATTGAACCTAGAAAAATTGATGAAGCATTAGATGATCCCGATGGGATAATTGTCATGCAAGATGAACTAGGTCAATTCGAAAGAAGTCAAGTGTGGGACTTAGTCCCTAGACCTAAGAAGACCACCATTATTGGAACCAAATGGGTCTTCAAAAATAAATTGAACCATAAGGGAGAAATCATAAGAAACAAGGCACGCTTAGTTGCCAAGGGCTACAGTCAAGTTGAAGGCCTTGATTACGATGAGACCTATGCTCCCGTGGCACGATTAGAATCCATTCGATTGATGCTTGCATTTGCAGCACATCATGGTTTCAAACTTTATCAAATGGATGTAAATTCGGCTTTTCTAAATGGTTTAATAAAAGAAGAGGTCTATGTCGAACAACCTCCGGGGTTTGAGAGTTCCGAATTTCCAAACCACGTGTTCAAGCTCAAAAAGGTGCACTACGGCCTTAATCAAGCACCCCGAGCTTGGTATGAGCGATTGTCGACATTTCTTATTGAAAAAGATTTTGTTAGAGGACAAATAGACCCTACACTATTTCTACAGAGAGATGGTGATGATATATTTGTGGCCCAAGTATATGTCGATGACATAATTTGTGGCTCAAACAACAAGGGCTATTTAAATGAATTTATTGGACACATAGAGAGTGAATTTGAAATGAGTCTAGTGGGAGAATTGACTTTCTTCCTTGGACTTGAAATCAAGCAAACCCGAGATGGGATCCATGTGCACCAATCAAAGTACACTCAAGAGATGCTCCGAAAATTTAACATGAGTGATTCGAAGGAAGTTACCACTCCCATGGCTACAAACACAAAATTAGACAAGGATGAGAGTGGTAAACCTATTGACCTAACTCAATATCGGAGCATGATACGTAGTTTGCTATACCCCACAGCTTTGACCTGATATACTTTTTGCTGTAGGTATGTGCGCTAGGTATCAAGTTTTTGCCAAGGAATCTCATTTAATTGCTGTCAAGAGAATTTTGAAATACCTTAAGGGCACAATAGGAGTTGGTCTTTGGTACCCCCGTACCGAATCATTTGACCTAATTGGCTACACCGATTCCGACTATGCTGGGTGCAAGTTAGATCGGAAGAGCACGAGTGGGAGTTGTCAATTCTTAGGATCATCTTTAGTTAGTTGGTCAAGTCGGAAGCAACATTGTGTTGCTCTCTCCACGACCAAGGCAGAATATATCGCCATGGGAGAGAGTGTATCACAATTGTTGTGGATGATTCATACATTAGAGGACTATGGATTGACTTACAAGGGTGTGCAAGTGTTGTGTGACAACATAAGCACGATCAACCTAACAAAGAATCCAGTCCATCATTCTAGGACAAAGCATATTAAAGTGCGTCACCACTTCATTAGGGATCATGTTGCTAGAGGAGATATTGTACTCTTACATGTAGAGTCCAAATCAAACCTAGCGGACATTTTCACTAAACCACTCCCCGAGAATGAGTTTAGTTTCTTACGAAGGGAATTGGGAATGTGTCGTGCTTCATAGAACTAAAGATCATTCAAAACTCTTCATGATCAGTTCAAATTGTTAAGGGAACAATTATTGGGTAACTTGGGGACATCTCACACAAACTATAAGGTTTAACAAAATGTTTTTGTTTGCTAGAAATGGGGTGAGATGCTAGGATCAACTTAATTTCTCAAAATGTCAATGCATCCCATGAGAAATTAGGTTGACGAGACAATAATCACTAAGTTGACCAAGTATGGGGAAAACCAATGCATAACACATGTGTAATTGGCTCCATGATCATACTTGGACATTCCAATCAAGGAAACGTGATTGGAGACTTTATTTTGATACAAACTTGGGTGAAAATTGATTGAATGTTTGTGTTTGAGTTTGCCTTCACTTTGGTGGAGCAAATTGATTTGTTAGACCCATAAGGACCTTTGATCCTTCTTAAAGGATCAATTATAGTCAAGGGATCACTTCCAAGATCGATAATTTTCATCTGATCTTTCAGAAATCGATAGGGAGTCTGAAACTGAAATGTCAGATCGTATCAGAAAAATTCATGGAGCCTGATCGGTCACTGGACCGATCAGGAGGATGTCTGATCGGTCCAACGGACCAATCAAGCTGTTTCGCGATTACTCACATAAATCTCTCTGTGTTGACCTGGATCGGTCCATAGACCGATCTGGCTCACTGTGGTGATCGGTCCACAGACCAATCAGCAGGCTCACAGAAAACCTCCCAAACATACTGTCCGCTTCCTGATCGATCAGCCGATCGATCAGGAGCCTGCCTGATCGATCGCCCGACCGATCAGGACTAAGCCAGTCCGATCAGGCTGGAGCCTGATCGGTCTGGGCGCTCCCAGATCGAACGGTGATCCGTTCGATCACATTAAATTGCGGTTGGTGGACCGATCCACCAACCTATTAACTCCCGTTTCCCTTACTCCCAAGCCCTAGCCGACCGAAACCCCTCATCTTCCTCGTCCTTCTCTTGCGCGTGAGTTCCTCTTCTCCCCGTGCGTGTGAGTTCTTCTTCCTGCTGTTGGTGTTTTCAGCAACTCCTCGCTGCGAGCCTGTGATCTGGTTTTCCCTGAGCACGTCCTCTGCGTCGTTCAATTCTCTGTGAGGTTTTTCTCGACTTGCGACGTGTTCTTCTGAAGTCAATCAACCTCATGGCCCCTAAGTAAGTGTTTGTGTTTTGATTACTTCATTCATCACGATTTTTGGAAGCTAACCATGTTATTTTATCTTGTGATGTGTGTGTCATTATCGTGACCTTCCTTGCCATGACCCCTCAACCTACTGATTAAACCTATCTTTTCTTTGTGTCCTTGATTGAATGATCAACCTTGTGTGGTTTACTTTGGGTTGTGTCGTGACCTTACCATGATCTCTAACCCTACTGATCAAACCAACTCATTTCAAATCTGTGTCATGATCAATTATTTCAACCTTAGGAAATCTCCTAAAGGCAAAGAGCCGGTTGAGGGAACCTCACAATCCAGAGCTCCCTCATCCTCTTCAAGGCCTCAACCACCACCTCATACAAGATTTCAAAATATCCATTACGTATTAGCCTTTGAATATTACACTTTCAAACTCATGCCCTGTCGAACTGTGGACAGAGCATTCATTTACAAACATTGTTTGTCGGTATGACGAATCATTGAGTTTTATGAACTTCAGTCCATTCTCTTTCTCGAAAGGCCAATCAACCTTGATTTAGTCTCCGAATTCTATAACAACATGGTCAGTGGTGAGGGTTCGGGATGGAGGACCCGTGTCGCCAGTATCAACCTAAATTTTGACTTATCANGCACGATTAGAGGTCCATCCGATTGATGCTTGCATTTGCAGCACATCAGGGTTTCAAGCTATATCAAATGGATGCCAAATCGACCTTTTTAAACAGTTTGATAAGAGAAGAGGTCTATGTCGAACAACCTCCGGGGTTTGAGAGTTCCGAATTTCCAAACCATGTATTCAAGCCCAAAAAGGCGCTCTACGACCGTAAACAAGCACCCCGGGCTTGGAATGAGCGGTTGTCGACATTTCTCATTGAAAAAGGATTTGTGAGAGGACAAATAGACCCTACATTATTTTTACGGAGAGATGGTGATAATATATTTGTAGTCCAAGTATATGTCGATGACATAATTTGTGGCTCAAACAATAAGGGCTATTTGAATGAGTTTATTGGACACATAGAGAGTGAATTTGAGATGAGTCTAGTGGGAGAGTGGACTTTCTTCCTTGGACTCGAAATCAAACAAACCCGAGATGGGATCGATGTGCATCAATCGAAATACACTCAAGAGATGCTCTGAAGATTTAACATGAGTGAATCTAAAGAGGTAACCACTCCAATGGCAACAAACACAAGATTAGACAATGATGAGAGTGGTAAACCTGTTGATTTGACTCAATATCGGAGCATGATAGGTAGTCTGCTATACCTCACAGCTAGTCGACCTGATATTCTTTTTGCTGTGGGTATGTGCGCTAGGTATCAAGTCTGTGCCAAGGAATCTCATCTAATTGCCGTCAAGAGAATTTTGAGATACCTTAAGGGAACAATTGGAGTTGGTCTTTGGTACCCCCGTACCGAGTCATTTGATTTACTTGGGTACACCGATTCCGACTATGATGGATGCAAGTTGGACCAGAAAAACACAAGTGGGGGTTTCCAATTATTAAGTTCATCATTAGTTAGTTGGTCAAGTCGGAAGCAACATTATGTTGCTCTCTCCACGACCGAGGCAGAATATATCGCCATGGGAGATAATGTATCACAATTGTTGTGGATGATTCATATATTAGAGGACTATAGATTAACTTATAAGGGTGTGCAAGTGTTGTGTGACAACATAAGTACAATCAACTTAACAAAGAATCCAGTCCATCATTCTAGAACCAAGCATATTGAAGTGTGTCACCACTTCATTAGAGATAATGTTGCTAGAGGAGATATTGTACTCTCACATGTAGAGTCCAAATCAAATCTAGTAGACATTTTCACTAAACCACTCCCCGAGAATAAGTTTAGTTTCTTGAGAAGGGAGTTTGGAATGTGTCACACTTCATAAGATTAACAAGC
The DNA here is from genome assembly GCA_024364735.1 of Boesenbergia rotunda. Taxonomy (NCBI): domain Eukaryota; kingdom Viridiplantae; phylum Streptophyta; class Magnoliopsida; order Zingiberales; family Zingiberaceae; genus Boesenbergia; species Boesenbergia rotunda. The sequence goes on along the minus strand of JAGFNQ010008972.1, from coordinate 27,206 downwards.
TTCCAAAATCCCTCATGATCAATTCAAATTGTTGGGAACAATTGGGTAACTTGGCGACATCTCACACAAACTATAAGGTTCACCAAAATGTTTTTGTTTGCTAGAAATGGGGAGAGATGCTAGGATCAACTTAATTTCTCAAAATGTCAATGCATCACTTGAGAAATGAGGTTGACGAGACAATAATCACTATGTTGACCTAGTATGGGGAAGACCAATGCATAACATATGTGTACTTGGCTCCATGATCATACTTGGACATTCCAATCAAGGAAACTTGATTGGAGACTTGAATTTCATACATACTTGGTTGAAGATTGATTGCATGGTTGTGATTGAGTTTGACTCCAATTTGGTGGAGCAAATTGGTTTGTTAGACCCATAAGGACCTTTGTCTTTGTTAAAGGATCAATTATAGACAAGGGATCACTTTCAAGATCGATAATTTTCATCTGATCTTACCAGAAATCGATAGGGGTTCTGAAATTGAATGTTTCAGATCGTATTAGGAAAAATCAGGGAGCTTGATCGGTCACCAGACCGATCAGGAGTATGTCTGATCGGTCCAACTGACCGATCCAGCCGAATTGCGATACCCCTCTGCAATCTCTCTGTAATGGCCTAGATCGGTCCACAGACCAATCTGGCTCACTGTGGTGATTGGTCCACAGACTAATCAGGAGGCTCACGAAAAACCTCCCAAACCTATTGTTCGCTCCCTGATCGGTCCGATCGATCAGGATCCTGCCCAATCGGTCACCCGATTGATCAGGACCAGGCCAGTCTAATCAGGCTGGGGCCTGATCGGTATGGGCGCTCTCAGATCGAACGGTGATCCGTTCGATCACATTAACTCCTCGTAAACCTATCCACCAACCTATTAACTCCTCGTAAACCTTACCTTCCCAAGCCCTAGCGCCGAAACCCCTCTCTTCTTCCTTGCTCGTGCGATCTTCTCCCTGTGCGTGTGAGTGTGTTCCTCCTGCGTGAAAACTTCTCCCGTTCCCTATGAAGTTGTGGTTTCTCCGTCTGCGAGTGCTGGTGGAGTTCCTCACTCACTCCCGAGCTCTCTCCTGCGACGCTCAGATCCTCTCATGCGCAAGTCCTCAGCAAATCTCACCCAAATGGCACTAAAGTGAGCTTTTTGCTTCCAATCTTTCCTTACTGCTTATGTAATAAGATTTGTGATGTTTAGGCTAACCATGTCTTTTTCTTGTGGTTTCTTTTTGTGCTATGACCTTAATCTTGCCGTGACCCTTCCTTCCCTTGCATTGGATCTTATTGATTAAACCTAACTTCATTTGATCATTTTCTATTATGATTCATTTGATCAATGTCTTAAACTTCAAATTCCTTTTCATTGTATCATGATTTAATCGATCCCATTATTTTGCCGTGACCTTACCATGACCTTACCCTACTGATTAAACCTAATCTTGACCTTACTTTCTTGTGATCATTCTTATGATTAAATTGATCCAATCAATTGTCATGATCTTATCCAACGTTAGGAAATCCACCAAGGGTAAAGAACTGGTCGAGGGAACTTCGAAGGGCAAAGGCCCATCATCCTCCAGACCCTCCCAATGACCTCAACCATCCTCAAGTTCTAGATTTCCCAATGCATACTTTGAACCAACCTTCCAAACTAGAACCTTGAAACTCTTACCTTATAGATCGATTGATAGGACTTTCTTATATGAGCACTGCCCCTCTATTAAAGAGGTGGTTGATTTCTATAATCTTGAAATTTTCCTTTCTCTCGAGTGGACTATCAATGTTGATCTTGTGTCTGAATTCTACAACAATTTACAACCGGGACCACAAGGGGGTTTTGGGTATACAACACGGGTAGCCAAAACCAACCTTGACTTTACCCACAAAAACTTTTCAGATTTTCTTGGCTGTCGACGATCACCGAATTTTTACTCTATCTATCCTGCGTTCCCGGATCCATTACTGCCTCCATTTGTGGGAGTCACCCCCAACTCGATCTACGAATATTTCTTTCGACACCCTAGGCCAGCTGGTCTCGATGAGTTATGGTCTGACTTCCCTACTTTTGCTGCTCTTCGTCTTTCCCCTGTCGATTATATTCTTTTCAAGATAATCACAAACTGCATTTTGCTGATCACTTCCAAACTTCTCAGTTAGATCCGCTCATACCATTACTTGCTACTCTATGCGATGCATCACCATCTGGAGTATGATCTCACGGTGTGCCTTATCTTTTCCATCATAGCATATAGCGAGCCCGGACGACGCATAGTCTACATGCCATTTGGACACGTTATCACTGACTGGCATCAGTCAGTCGGTATCGATGTGTCTAAGGGCCGGACGGTGTCGATGGTTCGATAAGACTGCCGACTTGGGAAACGTGCATTTGCCAAGTTTGGCATTGTTGTCAGACCTCAGGGCTAGGGTCTTATATGGAAGGATGGGTGTGGTCTAGGGGAGCTACCATGGGCGACCCACGTACAGGTACCAGCAGCTCCGGCTGTACATCTTGAGGCACCCGCTGCAGCAAACTATGAGTACGATCCAGATCCTGATCTACGATGGCAGATCACGGAGCTCGAGCAGTCCATGGACCATCGATTACACTTGATAGAGCTCGGGCAGGCGGCATTTCAGATGGAGCTCCGATCCGAGATTTCTGGATTGCATGCCCATCAGGAGGCATATCAGTCTGCGATGCAAACCCAGCAGCAGTCCTGGGTCGAGGAGTGGCACGTGTGGGCGGCTGGTCATCCGTACCAGTCTACACTTCATGGAGCTGCGCTATCCAACAGTGCCCCGGGGTCCCTTGTACCTGATGATGATACGATTGATGACCCTATGCAGGCTCACCCCCCCGGCCGACGTTTGATTATGGATGTACTCTGCCTCTGCCCGTGACTTGCATTTGACTATTTGATTGCTCTGACTTTATGGCGATATGCTTGTGGTCTGACTATCATGTTTGTATGATGTACTTGACTTTTGAGCTATGTTTTATATTATGCTTATTGCTAGTTCATATGTTTGTTCATATGATAGATATCTTCGTATTATGCTTATTCTTATCCATGTCCATATGATACATATGATTGTTTTGCCATGTTTTATAGTTGTCATATGGTTTCATATGCTCTCAAATCAAATTTTATCTTGTTTTGGGAAACCCCCTAGGGTTGAGGGGGAGTATGGTTAAACTTAACAACCCCTCTAGACCCTTTTCGGTGTTTGACAAAGGGGGGGGGAGAGTGAGGTTGGTTAAGTTTAGGATGATTACAAGCTTAATTATTGTAGGGGGAGGATCCTAATTCCCCTATAAGTGTGAAATTTGCAACTATTGATTTCACATCCCTAAACTTAAAATCGGGTTGTCAAACAACAAAAAGGGGGAGATTGTTGATGCAGTCTGACCTTGATTATTATTTTGGTGTTGACACCGATTTTAGTTTAGGTTGATGAGATGATTATGATTAAGTCCTGGTCGGGGACTAGGCATACCTAGTGGGACTAGGTTGGATGAAAGCATGACTTGGAGGGTCAGGTCCTAGCTTGAGTAGCTAGGTTGGATGAAAGCCTGACTTGGAAGGTCAGGTCCTAGCTTGAGAAGCTAGGTTGGATGAAACCCTTGCTTGGAGGGCTAGGTATGAAAAGTCCTAGCTTGGAGGCCTAGGTGTGAACTCCTGGCTTGGAAGGCCAAGTGGATGAAACCCTGGTTTGGAGGGCCAGGTCCTAGCTTGGAGGGCTAGGTGTGAAATCCTGGCTTGGAGGGCCAGGTCCTAACTTGGAGGGCTAGGTTGGATGAAATTGTAACGCCCCAAAATTCCCATTTTAGTTAATAAAGTCCTTGAAAGTAGTTAGAAATGTTTTAGAAATATTCTAGATATTTTTAGGAATTTTTAGAATATTTTTATGGAATTTTCTGAGTTCGTTTGGTATTTTAAAAAAAGAGAGAAAGAAAAAAAGGGGAAAAACGTTTAAAGGGCAGCCGGAGTTCGAACCCGCGACCACCAAGAGACCGGGAGAGCGCGCGACCAGCTGGGCTAGGGTATCAAGCACAAAAAAGGAAGGAGAGACATGTATTTAAGTTGTAGTTAGGTCAATCCGCCCCATAAGTATAAATAGATAATTAAAGAGAGAAGTTTTATTTTCTCTCAAACCCTCTCCCTCTCCCAAGGTTGCGCCGACCCCCTCTCCTCTCTTGGGCGACTCCGAACAACATCAAGGCCAAGAGGGTCGACCAAGACTCTTCTCCAAGAGATAATTCTATACTCGGGATCCCCGCGGCAAGAGGAACGCGTAGACGTGAAGAATTCTCCGAGATCTCAAGTTTCTTCCGAGCCCTATATGTTAATCTTGGTTGTAAGTTCAAGATATCAAAGTAAGTACTGCTCACCTGCAGTAAGAGGCGGTTTTTCCGTGAGAATTTCCTTTAAAAGTTTTTAAAAGAGATATTTCCTTTTTGTTTGAGTTTTTGCATGTGATCTTAGTTCATTATATGCTTATATATATGTTGATTAATACCCTATGTGAGTTTAGGGTCCGAGAAAAGCTATGAGAAAAGAAAAGAAAAGATAAAGATAAGAAAAGAAAAGGCCAAGGCCTTAAGAAATCCCCAAAAGTCAAGACTTAGGGATTTTAGCACGCAAGGTGCTCCAGAAAATGCCAAGGCATTTATAGATAAGAAAGAAAAGAAAGAAAAGCTATTTTATTTTATAAGGCCAGTACTCGGCGTCCAAGGGCGTCGTTAAAGAAATCCAGGTGTCCAATTCCAAGGTCTTGGCCCTGGTAGACCAAGGTCTGCTCTATTAGGATTGGTGGCTCGCTACCCCAACCTTTTAGGGAACACGCATATGAGATGGTACTTACGTCTTCAGTGGATCCAAGTGATTATTATTTTCAAGTATATGCTTTAGCAAAGTTTCGAAAATTTAAAGAGTTTTCAAAAAGTTAAAGAATAGCTAAAGTTTCCAAGTTGAGCCAAGAAAAGTAAAATGAGATTTATTATTCCTTGAGTATGCATGTTTTGAGTTATACATGTTCTCAGTGTTTCTTTCGAGCATATTAGTATCTCATATGATTTTCATATTGTTCTAGAAGCATGTTTGCACATTTCGAGATTTTGTGAGCTAGATAGTACTTACTAAGCTTTTTGCTTACTAGTTGCATTTCCTCTTATTGCAGATAAAGGTAAAGGCAAGCAATTCTGAAGGAAGACGACGAGGCGGTACTGAGTAAAGTGTGTGTGGTGGCTGATTATGGAGAGATCTTTGGCACAAGACAATTTAGTTATTTAATTCACAATGTTATAGTTCATTTGAATTTCAAGTTCTTGTTTTATGGAGTTTAGCGAACATTTAAGTTTGGATAGTTTTACATACTCAATTTCTTAGAGTAAAGATTCCATGTCATTTCTTTTAGCCTATATATTCTTATGATTGCATTGGATGAGTAGAAATGTGAGTAGTTGGAGATATTGATACTTTGTTAGAGAAATAGATGCATGTGCCAAGATAGTATCAATTTCTTCTTTGAATTAAGTTTCATTGCTTAAGTATGTTTAGAAAAGTTGCATTCACATTTCATAATACTTTAGTAAGGTCATAGAACATGTATTTGGTGTTATGAATGTATAGAAGTCAAGATTGGTACAAACTTTAGTGTTAAAGTTCATATAACTTGTATAGTTTATTTTCTTCCGCAAAAGTCCAAATTTCAAGTTCATGGATTCGTTTTGATTGGCTAAACTCATTTGAAAACTGTCATAGAGTGTAGAAATGGTGTCATGATTCCATATGGCCCGAAATTATAAGTTTGGAGGAGCTGTGAAGCAACTGCCGAAAACCTGAAAATTCAGATTTCAGGCTATCAGTCGACTGATACAGTATCAGTCGACTGATACCCGACTGTGGTGTTGGGCGAGGCAAGCTTCAAAGTGTACCATATGCGAGCTTTTGAGATAAAAAGTGTGATATGTTATTATACATGACTACTTAAGTTAGAATATAATTGTTAGATGAATTTAAAAGTTTAAAAAAAAAGATTTCCGCATTTTTATTCATGTATCAAAAGTCGAGAAGTAGAGAGAAGTAACGATCCGTCTGAAGCAGAGAAGACGGGTCGCTACAGAAATCCTGGCATGGAGGGTCAGGTCCTAACTTGGAGGGCTAGGTTGAAGTCCCGATGAGTGAGACTAGGCACAGAGTCTTGGTCCGAGGGACTGAGCATGAGTCAGGAGAGGCTGGGAGCCAGTTCTCTTGACTTAGAGTGGGTTTGGCCTTACCCGGATCGGTCTGGTTACCAATCAGGGAAGTTGGCACAGAGTTCCCTCATGGATCGGTCTAGTGACCGATCCAGCGATGTCTGATCGGTCTGGTGACCGATCAGGGAGCATCCAGTAACTTTGGCAAACCTACTGTTCGGCTCCTGATCGGTCTGGTGACCGATCAGGGAGAGGTCAGTAAGTTTTGGTAGAAACCTTGATCGATCAGCCTGAACGATCAACTGTGGTGAGGTTTCTCACCCTGACCGATCAGACTGGAGCCTGATTGGTCAGGGAGTGTCCTGATCGGTCCGGAGACCGATCTGGTCACAACCTGATCGGTCTGGTGACCGATCAATCGTGTATTTCCTGCGGGATTATAGCAAGCAGATTTTTGGATCGGTTTGGTGATCGATCTGGTGACCGATCTGGTGACTGGTCAGGGTGACCAATCATATAAGCTTGCGATCCCAGGTTTCTCATTGGGACTGATCAGGCTGGAGCCTGATCGGTCTGGGATCATCCTGATCGGTCTGGTGATCAATCAGTAGCTGACAGCTTTAATGCAAAAACGCTGTCAGAGCTCTGATTCCCTCTGTTTGCCTACTGATTTGGTACTGATACTCCACTGATATGTTCTGATGCTTTGATCTTCTGTTGATGTGTTGTTCTAATGCGCTGCTATGTGTGCAGGTGAATCAGGTTTCAACAAGGAGAGTCAAACGAAGACTTTTGCCACGGCAGGTTTGACTGTTTACCTTCTCAGGTTGCAACGTCCTCTGGCGCGAGCTGCATGGGCTCGACTGGAGAGGATTCAGTGAGTCCAGAGGAGGTCAGGGATAGCTGGCTATTGCAGGAGAGCAGATGGGAGCTGTTGTAGAGGAGCGTGTGACCTGGCGATGGAAGCAGGTTAAGCCGTGGAGTGGAGGATGAGCTGGTAGAGTTCTCAACATCGAAAGCTTGGCTCAATCATTTGTTGTGCATTACTGTGAATCACTTGAATCGATCTCTTGTAAAGCTGTATCCTTGAGTCTGTGGAGGGAATCGCGAGTGGATCAGCAAATTTCTCATCCTTGTGCTTTGCGAGCGATCTGTAAGATCTTCCTTGTTGTCTCTGTGCTTAATTTCTGATACATTTGAGACCATTTGTGTGGAGAGGTTTCTCCACCGAGAAGGAGGATTTGATATACGGATTTCCAGGGCTTGATCTGCCGACGATCAAGGGATCGTCCACCTTACGGGCATGCCAAGGAGTAGGGGTAAGTTATCCCCGAACCTTGTATATCCTTGCGTTAGAGTTTTGCTTGTTACTTAGTTTCTGTACTTAGTTTCTGCATTTAGTTTCTGCTTTTGTTTTGCTTCCGCTGTCTAACATCTGAAGTGCAGAGAAAATCGAAAACTGCTAAGTTTCAAGTGTTTGGCTATATTCACGCCCCCCCTCTCTAGCCATCCGAGCACCAACACTTATGTCACATTTCAAGACCAACAATAGTCCTGTACCAATCAAGGAGACTTTGAGGATTCTAGTGAGCTTGAGGCTCAACAACAAAATCTTGGGGAGATTATGGAACAAATCATACAACAACGAAGTTCACAACAACAAGAGTATGATTCTACGCTTCAAAATATTGAGAGACACATTAGACAATTGGTTAGTAAAATGACTCAAATGCAAGCCCAAGGAGCAAGCCAAATGCCTTCTCAAGCTACTCTTAATTCTAAGGGGAATGACTGTGAACTAACTTTGAGGAATGAGGAAGTTGTTTCAAGTCTAAACATTCCAAGGGGTGATTTTTCTAAAAAATTTTCAGCAAACTATTTTCCATATCAAAACAGCCCTGAAAATGATTCTATGTTAGTTGGTTGTGACCCTAGTGCAAGCCTAAGTCCTTCAATTGATCTTGCAATTTTGGTGGAAGAAGAAGAAGAAATCAGCAAAATCAGGGCACCTACAGCAGTTATTCCTCCTGAAATTCCTGTTCAGAGTTCACTTCCAAAATTTTCAGCTCAAGAGGGAGGAGCCAAAAGACTTTTCACCCTTCCCTCAGCACCCCAGAGTGGATCCTCCTACCATTAGCATGGATATTTTAGATGAAGTTTTTGAGACAGATTTAATTGCTGATAAAGTTTCATTTGATATAGTGGGAGGAGATTTGAGTTCAGAGAAAGCTGAGGATGCATTCGCTATGGAGGAATTGGAGGAGATGGATGTTAAAGCTTGTGACAGACTTGAATTGGATTCTGAAGCTCTACAGGACCCTTCTGGGCTTTTATTTTGCGATGATATCATTGTTGATGGTCCTAACTTTTCTAATATGATTGTTGTAGATATGGTTGATGAATCATGCATTGGAGATGATTCTACAGGTGTAGGGGATTATACTGAGCCCAGGGACCACCATCATTGATTGATACATTAGGAGATTCAGAGGATAAGCCAAAAAGTGTAGGGACTTGCATGGTGGAAGCAAGATCCCAAGAATCACCTTTCTTAGTTGAATGTCCACCAGAACCTGAGATTGACATGGAGCCTTTACATGACCAGGAGGAGGCCATGGATACATATACTCTTGTAGAACCATCAGGTATTCTTCAGCATGATAATGTAAGTATTCCTCCTATTTCTTTGGAAAAATCAATAGAGGTACTTGAGGATGAATTTGTTGAATGTGAAGCAATTCTTGATACATCTTATGTAGAGACTCATTGTGAAAAACTCATAGATGTAGATAAGGATGATTTTGTTGAATGTGATACATTTCTTGATACATCTTATGTTGAGATTGATTGTGAAAAATCCATAATGATACCTAGTGTTGATTTTGTTGGTTGTGATGAGTTTCTTGATACATCCTTTGCAGAAATTGATTGTGAAAAACTTATAGAGGTACCTAAAATTGATTTTATTGGTTGTGATTCATGTCTTGATACATCTTATGTTGAGTCTGATTATGAAAAACCCATAGCGGTATCTAGTGTTGATTTCATTGGTTGCGATGAATTTCTTGATACATCCTATGCAGAGATTGATTGTGAAAAATCAATAGAAGTACCCAAAGTTGATTTTGTTGGCTGTGATGAATTTCTTGATATACCATATGTGGATATTAATTGTGAACAATTCATGGAGGTACCTAAAATTGATTTTGTTGATTGTGATGAATTTCTTGATACCCCTTATGTGGATATTAATTGTGAAAATTTTCTAGAGGTACCTAAGATTGATTTCATTGGATGTGATGTATTTTTGGATACATTTTATATAGAAACTGATTGTATTTCATTTCTGTCTTACCCTGCACGCGTGAGGGAGGTATTTCATGATTTTGCAGGATCCCGTAGGCTTCTGGAGTCGGTGCTCCAACTAAATAGACTCCAACCTCCTGGAATGATTTCCAAAAAGCATCAAGAGGGCGGAGTTGATCTTATTTTGACTCGTAGCACTCCACCTCTTAAATGGATGTTGTACCTTAATCGCCTTCGACCACCGGAACATATTTATGTGAAGTTTAAGTGTAGGGGAGCAGTGCACCATAACATTGATCACATGAAAACTGCTCTCTCGACCATCCAAACTCCTCCACTACCGGAATGGAGGTTATTCCTTGATCGACTCCGACAGCCAGAAATAAAGGGGGGGAGTTTGTTCCTTATATTTTATTTCATTGCATGTTTCATTTTTATGTTTTCTAAAAGTAAAATTTTCTTTTAAAATGAGTGCTTGCAAATAAATGCTTGAGTAGTGTAGAATGAATAAAGATCCATTATAGATATCATTTTATCCCTTTTAGAATTTTATTTCTTGCATTACTAGGAATAAATGTATCTATCTAGATTTTTCTATATCATTTTAGAGTTCTTTGAAAGCAAATTAAATTTGGTTGTTAAAACTTAGGATTTGAGCCAGTGGATGAAAATTCTTAGATGCTTGAGTACTACTTAGTTATAGACTCTAGATTGATGATTTGAGATGAATTCTTTTTACCTAGTGAGGGATTGACCTTATTGTTGTGATACACACATGTGATTGTACTCTAGAACTTGCTTAGGTTCTTTCAAAGCTATATTTCTATGATTGTACTATATTTATAGAGGTGAATCACTTTGTTTCCTTCCCCTATATTTTCATATCAATTTTTACAAGATTCCTTGTTGATACACTTTTATTCTTTATTTCCCTTCCCTAATCTTCTTGTTCATCATATTAGTCTCATTGGACTTGGGTGCCTTAATATTTCTTGATGTTACTTTGCCCGAGACGGACAAAAGTTTAAATATGGGGGAGTGCATTTGGCTACTTACAAGCAAACCATGTCAAGATTGGGTTTCAAAAGAGTTAATGGAAAGTGAAGCATGTAATCCCTTCTTAGCATTTTATGTTTCAGATTTATAGTGGCAGATGAAGAAAAAAAAATTGTATTAACAAGTGTAGTGTGTGCCAAGTGGGGTGCAAGAGCTAAAAGTGTACAAGTGAAGCACTTAGAACTCTATTATCATTGAAGGCTCCAAGTTGTGAAGAAGTGAAGCTCTAGAATCTAAATTGCAGATGGTACAAATGGAAGCAAAAACAGAAACAAAAACTTAGCTGCAGATACGAAAACAGAGCAGCTGAAAAAAACACAGAAGGAAGAAAAAAAGAAAAGAAAAGGAAAGAAAAGAAAAATATGTAGTGTCAGGGGTTGAATTGATTTCTGAAGTAGAAGATGAAAGCAAGAAGCTATATGAATGCAAAAATGAGTATTGATTGAGAGATTAAAACCTTGGCAGAAGGCAGTTCAGAAATCTACAGTTTCAGCTACTGATCGTCACCTGATCGGTCTCCAGTCCGATCAGGTTAGGTTCTGATTGGTCGGCTGACCGATCAGAAGCATTCCAGTCTGAGAAGAAGAGACACAGACCGATCTCCAGAACGATCATGAGAAGTCTGATCGGTCCCTTGACCGATCAGCAGAGACTGGCACAGAACAAAATCAGGGTACACTAAATTCAACGTGGTTTTTCATCCAATTCAAAGGCACTATCCAATCCTTACTCACCCCAACTCTGAAATATGCAGAATAATTCAAAATGAGAGGGCAAAGTACATTGGGTTACATTTTTGGTGTCCAAGTCTTTCATTTTCTTTACTTTTCCATATTTCATTATCATGCCATATTTTCTTTTCCATACTTCTTTACCATGTCATATTTCTTTACTTTTTTTTTATCATGAATCTTTATCATCAAAGTTCATTGAACTTCCATTTCATTTCTATCATTCTATACTTCTTTACTTTGTTTGAATAAGCTTTTGTAGATATGGATCCAAATCAAGAATGATGGTGGAGAGTATATAATAAGCAAACTTATGGTAGTACAAGAACCATGTTGTGTTGGAGAGAGCTCCACTTCCATCAAAAACTTAGAACTTAGGAAGAGAGCCACTTTAAATTTCTTTGAGAGGTTTTTTGAGTTTAATTCATCTCAATGAGTCATTAAGGATAAAGTATATAAAGTTGTTGATTTAAGGACAAGATACTAGTCCATTGAGCTTAGATTTTTGAGGATGGACAACCCTAGGTAATTTTCTTTCAATTGATTCTAACTATGATTGAGAATAATTTAGGGGGGTACATCATTAGTTTACTAGCTAGCTTGTGCGAGATGCCCAAGAGTAAGTGTGGGGGATTTTTTTTTTTGAGAAAGGAAATTCTTATTCTTGAGATGAAAATCCATATTAGAAGGGGGACCAACTGACCTTCTAATATAGAGTTACAACAACACAAAACCAATTACAAGTAGTAACCACCAACCAACTGCCTATCTATACACATCAATTAATTACATCTTAATGCAACGCAATATTGGAAGCACCCATCAACAACATCCTTTCCCTTTGCTTCCTAGCAGCTATTCGCAACCTCCCTCCATAGCTCCAGCTCAGTAGCCCATCAGGTTTTTCCAGCTCCTCTCCTCCGAACTCCAGAAACTTGTGGCACATTAACACGCAATATTAAAAAAGATTCTCAAAAACACAAACCACTCAGTATCCAAGCAACCATCCCCTAATTGTAATTCACTTGCCATGTATTAGTATTAGCTTCATTCATTCCATGATCAACACCTCAAAAAACATAGAAAATCGCTTTTAACATCCATCTGTACACACTCGATGTTCACTTTGGGCCAGTGACCAGCCATAAACGGATTTGATGTGTCTTTACCGTAGCCGTTACTACGAACTAGATAGATCTATGCACCTTGTTAGGCTTTTTGGCAAAGCCTCAGCCATCAACGGATTTAAGATGTCTTTACCGTAGCCATTTTCTACAGACTAGATGAATCACATACGGTGGATTCATTCACCATCCCTATCTACCCTTCCACATCTTCACATCTCCTTCCACTTGTTCAAAACAGGCTCATCTTCACAGCCATAAACTGATAATGTAGGAACCACAGCTAAAATGGTGGGATCAGTACCCAACTGCTAGAACCATTCCATATCAATTTGACACGCATTACAGTATTTGAAAACCCGATCAGTATCTCCATTCTGAAATTCTACAACTTGAATTAATGGCCAACACATCTGCAAAAGACCAGAAATTGCAACTGGGCAGACAGATTTCTCAGCACCTACTGTAAATCTGAAGCCCCATGATTCTCCATACTGAACACTACAAAGTCCCAAAAGATTGACATAGAAAATGCTCCTTCAGATTACTGCAAGTAATCTTATCAATCTTTTCAGAAGTTTTACACAATTAAGACAAGCAGCAAAGACTTATCTGTAGAATAGGAACCCCCAGACGTTTTCATCTTTTCAGAGAGCAATCAGAATAGAATTTAGAGAGCATATTTTGGCACATTTTCAAATTTCACAGAAGAGATATAACCATAAATAGAAACAAATCCAAAAACACTAACATAGGAACAAAATTGCCATAGTTTAAGTTTCCTTCTTCTTGAATCTGCAAAAGACCAGAAATTGCAACTGTACAGACATATTTTTCAGCATCTACTATAAGTCTGAAGCCCCATAATTCTACAAAGTCCCAAAGGATTGACATGTGAAAAGCTCCTTCAGATTACTGCAATATAAAGACTAGAAATCCCCTGACCTTTACAACTTTTCAGAGAGCAATCAAATAGAATTCAGAGAGCAGCAAATTTTGGCACGTTTTCAACTTTCACCGAAGAGATATAACCGGCAAATCTAGAAATCAGAGAACTTGTTAACACAATTAAACACAAGCAGAAATCAGCCAAAAATCAGAAAACTATCTATTTTACACAATTATCATAAGCAGCACTACTAGAGAACTTGTTAACAATATAAAAGACAGAAAACCCAAAGACCTTTGCAACTTTTAGAAAATAATTATGAGCTGAAACAGTAAACAGTGAGCAATAATATTTGGCACGTTTGCAGTTTTCAGAGAAAAATATCTAGAAACGGAACTTAGAAACTATAGTAATTTGGCTGGACTCTTGTTGGATTTCTGCATTCAATAATGTTCCATTCCAATCATGCGTATTGAAACACTGCAATTCACCATTTGTCAGAATTCCCAGCCTCTACCGTCCTGCTGTAAAAGTTTTCCTGAGAACCAATCCACAAAATTTCTTAACAAACCGTTAGAAGGAAATGAAAACCTTGCTGACACTTGCTTATAAAAATTTAAATCAAATCCTGCAAGTGCTGCCACTTGTTTGAGAATTTCGATCAGAGCATGTGACAAGCCCCAAACTTCTATCCACTAACTATTTTCCTATCCAATCTCACATAAGGAATACCCATCTTGTCCACCCTACAGATACCATACAAGTTCTTATCTATTTCCTGCATACGTAACTCCTTCTCTCCTTGAAAATTAAAAGCTTGATTTGTCAAATAATCTGCTGCCACATTAGCCTCACGATACACATGCGAGAAACTCACTTGATGTTTTCCTATCAACATTTTAATTTTTAAGACCATTTTCCAGTATTCCCAGCAGACCGCAGTGGATTGTATTATCTTCAACGCAAACATGGAGTCTGATTCCAGCCACACCGGCAAATAACTGTGAGCTACACATAATTCCAAGCCAATTAATATAGCCGACAATTCTGCTATTATGTTGGAGCTTACTCGCAGAGCGCCGTGCTTCGCAATGAGGAATTTCCTTGTATAGTCTCTAATAATCACTCCATACGATGCTTCTCCTGGGTTTCCTCTCGAATATCCATCCGTATTTAATTTGAAAACTCCATTCCCTGGCTTCCTCCAATACATCACAGTGATAGTGTTCCTAATGTTAGCTTTGATTGTTGACCCCCATGCTCTAGCAATTGAGGTGATGCCTTTCCAATGTTTACCTTTAATGTCTCCCGCTGCTTCTCCTAATAGAAGGTATTGGATTACATTTCTCTTTATATTTTGCTCCTCTTGTTTAAGGTGTCTATGCTATGCGTCATATCTTGCCATCCATAAGAACCATAAAATAAGAAAAGACATTACCTCTCGTATATGTCCTCCTTTAGACCATTCAGCTCCAACCCTCCAGTTCTTTAATTTGTTGAATCTGTGTACACTGAACAAGCCTGAAAAATAAGACCAAACTCCCTTGGCCACAGGTCATTCGAAAAATAAATGATCCCAAGTTTCCATGGATTCACAACATAGACATTTTGATGCTAAGTGAATTCCTCTACATTGCAAAATAAAGTCTACAGGAAGTCTATGCCTTATAAAATGCCAAGCAAAATCAGCTATACTTGGAGTAAGAAGACCATTCCAAATTGTTGCATTTATTGGTATCACTAGTTGAGTCTACCTGACACAATTCCAAGCTGATTTTACAGAAAATTTGCCATCCATTGTAAACTTCCATATGATCTGGTCAGACTCCTCAGCATATGCAGTGACCTCGGCCACCTCAACTACTACGCTGCTTGGGAGTAAGCCACTAATTCTGTCTATCTTCCAATCCAAACCATCCAAAAAATCTGCAACCATGACACTAGTATTTCCTGTCGGAGTATAAGACTAAAAAAGTGGCCCCCTGTCAAGCCATGTATCATACCAGATATTTACCTTGCCTTCTCCTAGTAGCCAGCCTATATTTTGTTCTTCCAAGTTTCGGGTTCTAATCAATCTGCGCCACACAGGTGAGGCATTTCCTTGCAATGGAACCATACTCGGGTGTGTAGAGCCACAGTACAGGCTTGTGAGGAATTTTGCCCAGGGAGTAGATTGCTCTCTGAATCTGTACCACAGTTTCATCGTCATTGCCAAACTATAGTCAGTTAATTTTCTCAGTCCTGGACCTCCTTCTAATTTCTGTTTGTTTATTTCTATCCATGAAATCTAGTGAGGGTTTCTTTTGTTATCAGTAGACCCCCAAAAAAAGCTAGCAAAGATCATCTCCAATGTATGCAAAATTGATAGTGGAGGAAGGAGCACTTGTAATAGATAAAAAGACATTGAGATCAGCACACTCTGGATTAAAAGAAGACGACCTCCATGAGAGAGAAGCGAAATATTCCACCCAAGTAGTTTCTTCCATCTCTTTTCTAGCAGAGGCAAAAAGTAAGCCGACCTTCTGTGTCCTGGGAATATTGGAATGCCTAAGTAAGTCATAGGCCATGACCCCTCTAAAAAACCTGTAGCAGCTAAAATTGGGCATTTCCTGGCTGTCGGAATTTTCCTTGAAAGATATACTTGAGTTTTCCCTGCATTAACCAGTTGTCCTGAATGCAACTCATATGTATTAAGGTAATCCTTTACCTTTTTGACACAATCAGTTGATCCATTCAAGAAAATCATATTGTCATCCGCATAAACCAAATGAGATATCTTCATTTCACAACCAGTTATAAAGCTTAACTTGGGATTTTTTTGCATAAAGATCTTCCAGGCCCCTAGAAAGAAACTCAGATGCAATAATAAATAGAAAAGGGGATAATGGATCTCCTTGTCTTAATCCTCTCTTTGCTTGAAAAAATCCGCAAGGTGACCATTAATACGAATAGAGAACCAACAAAAAGTAATACATCTCCTGATCATGGCAATGAAAGTGTCTGAAAAACCAAAAGCAGCCATAATTCTGAATAATAAATTCCACTATACTCTGTCAAAAGCCTTTGCCATGTCTATCTTCATGATTAGATTTCCTCCTCGGACATGATAGTTCAATTTGTGGGTTAGCTCTTGGGCTAATAAGATATTATCCAAGATCAATCTGCCCTCCCCAAAACCACTCTGAGCTGGAGAAATTATTTTGTGCAGAAATTTCCTCAGTCTATTTGCCAGCAACTTGGAAATAATTTTATATGAGACATTACATAAACTAATGGGTTGAAACTCTTACCATTTCTGTGCATTCTCTTTTTTTTGTGGATAAATTTAGGCTCTCAAATCCATGTTTTGATCCACTTTTATATGCTTAAGTTTGCATTTACATTCGATTTCATGAATAACCTCTATTTTAGCTTTTGATTCAAATCTTTGTATATTTGAGATATTTTGGCACTAAAATGTGAATCTAATTTTGTAGGCTTTGAATGATCATGGACCTAGATCATATTGGGCCAAACTTGAGTTCAGAATTGGCTTTGATAAAGGGATCAAGAGCTGGATCAATGTGAGTCGTCCGATCAAGAAACGGCTAGATCTGAGCCATCCGTCAACTTCTGATCATTCCAAGATCAAGATAGAGTTAATCAAGTCCATGGATCAAGATTTGAAAGTTTGAACCTAATCAGAGTCCATCTGACCGTTGGATGAAGCTCGAGAATGTCTAAGTCATCCATTCAAAGATCAGGGCAATCTGAGCCACCCGATCTAGATCTGAATGATTCGAGCCAAGGACGAGTAGATCAGAGCCACAGATCAAGATCTTGGATGTTTGGCTCAAATCTGACTTGATCTGACCATTGGATGAGATCGGAACAATCTCAACCATCCAAAATTCAAAAGGAGGATTTAAATCAAACTTCTTCTCCGCCAAAGGGAGGGGTTGCGTAATCACGTGGTAGCAGTAGTTTCAGATCGAATGTTTATTCCGAGTTCTTCGTTTCTTCTTCATTTCTTTCACAATTTTCTTTCCAGATCTTGCGCGACCACATCAAACTTGTTTTGTCTTCAAGAGTTCAGATCGCGGAGGTAAGATTTCAAGTTTTGTTTGCTAACTATTCTTGCAGCTGAAGGAGCTACGGTGAGGGTTTCGTCGGAGCTACTGTCATCGCCGATTGATCCTTGTTGATCCCTGGATCCCATTAGCCGGAGCTATCGAAACTTCAGAGGGGTTCTTGGGAGCATTTCGATCGTTCCTGAGTTTGATCGCCATTCAGACAATCGAGAAGGAAGCAATCGGTTCAGCTACTGAACGATCGCGGTGACCGGACAGAGTTGCATCTGATCGGTCCCGTGACCGATCAGAAGAGGACCTGATCGGTCAGTTGACCGATCAGGAAGTCCAGTATAGAGCAAATCGATCCAGGGAACTCGTCTTCGTTGAATTTTTAGCTAGGGGGTTCCTTGCTGAACCTTTGTGTGATGGCAAGGGGAAAACTTGGAGAGAGACTGATTTGATGTTGAATTTAGATAACTTGTGTTCCAAGCATTTATTTTCTTCTTGTTGCTTTGTTTGCTCCAACTACATTTCAAGCCAAGTTCTTAAGCATTGCCTAACTTAGTTTTAATTCCTTGCAATTAGTTTCCAGCAATTAATTCTCTGCAATTTATTTCCTGCAATTAGTTCTTTAAGTTCAATTTTATAGTTTGGCTTTAATTGTTTCGTTGCTCCAATAGGTTAAAAGTAGTCCTTGCAATTTCCTTATTCAATCCATGCTTAAGTTGAGTTCATTCTAGTCTATTTCATATTGTCATTTTCTTATTACCAAAAACCCTATTTTATCTAGAAATCCCAAATCATCAAACGACAAATAACTTCCAAGTTCGAATTAGACATTCACAACTAGTCCTTGGAAAAATACGACCTGAGACCCCTATTCTACATTTGAGGCTCATCCGTGACACTTGTTTTGAGACCTATCAAACCTCTCGAGCCGACTCCTAGGACTCGGACCCAGTGAACGAGTTTTTTGTATACCCAGTCAGAGGGTTGGTAAGGGATGGCGGAGTCGGATGAAGGGGTTGGCTGATAGTAGCCCCTACAACATTAGTGAAGCCGGTCTCGCCTACCGGCTTGCCTAAAGAATTAACCTGCTTTGTCAAAGGAGAGTGTACAGCAGGTCCCTCTGCGGCTGAGGATGCTGGAATGGAAGTCCCCGACCAAGGTACGGTGGGGGAAGCATCATGAGGCGGCGGAGGAAAGGTGACTCCGTGAGCAGGAGGAGGACGAGTGACCCCCTGAGCAAGGGTCACCCCGATGGGAGCCGTAGGCTTGGATGTGATCGCAGTTGCAGAAGATTGACATGCATGAGCAAGCGACCTGACCTTCCTCAGCAAGTGGAAGTCAGCAGCAGTACCAGCTGAACATGAAGAATTGGCCGACCGGAGCATCATCTCAAGGAATTCCATGCCTACATCTTCTAAGGAAGACAGATAAAGGCCCTCATCCGAAGATGGGGGTGACCTTTTGAGGGAGAATGGTTCCTCTAAAGGTGTGGTCGACATTTCGCGAGAATAAGAGAGCTGGCCGGAAAACGGAAAGGGATGGGAAGTACTGGGTTTGCTGGTGTTGGGGTTGAAGGTAATCCCTGTGGTCATCGCCTATAGATAGGGGAAGACGAGCGATCTCAGCCGTTCAGAGAGCACCTTGGTAAATCGCGGGGTCAAACGGTAGCCCTCCAATTGTGCCGTGGGGGAATATCGAGACTCAACGGGACGTAAGCATGCGGGCGGTATAAAACGGTTCGTCGTCCGAGATGCCCATGACCAGTGATTGACGCTTCGCTGCCCGATACGTCATTCACCCATTGATGCATCCACTCGACAGTTAATACAATTGGCAAAAATCGGGATACGAATCGACCCGATTGGACAATCGAAAAGATGTAAGCTGGACAGCCGAATGATAGAGCCAGAGATGGCTGGCCTGGCTCAGACTCCCAATAGATCAAAAACCACTTGGTTCTGGTCCTGGGCAGACGCGTGGCGGCCCACGCTCTCCGGATTAGCCCGACCAAGTGGCTAAACCCCGCAAATGGGTAAACTCTGGCAAATCCCTTGGTTCAAGTCCCGGTCGGACGCGTGGCGGCCCACGCTCCTCGGGTCTGACTCAACCAAGTAGCCAAATCTTCATAGATGGACCAGCTCCCGCAAATCCATGAGATCGAGTATCGGTTGGGCGCGTGGCGACCCACGCTCCCCGAGCACTATTCGATGAAAAGGCTTATCTTTCATATGACTCGTTGATAAACGTGCCTACAATATCTCCTTGGTTGGTCACTCAACTCTCAGTCAGTTGGCTCGAGAGGCTTACTGCCTGTGATCGCTATACCCGGGCGTACCACTCCGACACTCGCAAAAGTCCGGTAGGCCGAGCGTACTCTCTCTCGTATTACCAGCTATTAGAGGTTGTTCGTCCTCAACTCCTAGGCTTAGTGGCCCACGCAATAGAGACATTTCGCGAACCAAGTGTTCGAACGGCCTTTACTCGGAGCACTAGCACTCAGACGCAAAGGTAATTGCAAAAAACCTGAGTGAAAAGGCAAGAATTTCATTCAAGAGAAGGAAGGCACATTACAAAATGGGGAGCTCGGCGTCCCCTCGATGAAAGAAAAAGAAAATGAGAGGCCCGACCCTCACTTGAAGGGTTGTTTTGTTATGTCGGGCAGGTCTTTGCACATATCCTGAAGCCGAACAGCTATGGGAGGCATATCGGGCAGTAAATACCCGCCCAGTTTGAGTTGTCGGACGACACTAATGTAACGCCCACCCCTTACGTGAGCGACGCGTTACCTTTTTTTTCTTCTTTTTCGTTCATTATTGCATATGAAGCGTAAATATAGCAGCGGAAATAATATTAAATCATGAACATATGCAATTGGATAAATTTCTTTCTAACTATACTACTTTAAGCATGTAAATCATAGCATAGCATATTTAACAAGAAAGTATATAGTTCTACATTAACCATGTATATCATAAAGAACTTCAACTCCAACAAGTAGTAAGTGTAAACATAAGAACTAACACATGCAGTTTATAAGTAGCAATATTAAGTCCATGAGAAATAAATCCATAAGTAAGAGTAAACACAACAGTAGGATCATTCTGCCAAGTCACTGCCACACATACACATGCCCTCCTGCTGCTTCCCTTTCTTTAGAAACCTTTAGTTTGATCTGCAACATAAGAAGGTAGACTATAGGCATAAAATGCTTAGTAAGCTCCTTGCTTACTCACAAAATTCGTACATCACATATAAGTAGAAATCTACATCATTTGACATAAACATATAATATGAATAAATACTTAAAGCATCTAAAGCACATAAGCATAAACACTTAAACATGAATATATGTGTCGTTATTAAGGACATATGGCATGAGCAAGTACGTAAAGCACCTAACATTCACATAGTCTTTAAAACATAATCATGTGCATAAACATTAGACATAACATATGCAATATCATTAAATATAAACATGTGCATAAACATTAAACATATCATATGCAATATCATTAAATATAAACATGTGCATAAACATTAAACATAGCATATGCAATATCATTAAACATAAACTTGTGCATAAACATTAAGGATGCTCTTTGAAAAATATATATAATATAATACTTGAACATTAACATATCATCATCATTGGAATCCCTGGCTTGTACCCATTCATCATTTGCGGGCATCCTTTCGTAGAGTGCGAGGTAGCTAATCCCGACCTACTAGGGTACTAGGTATCCTTGGACCTAGGGACAGCTACGGTAGTCCAGAACCGGGGCCTTGCTTAGGAGCCCATCCCTTGGACCTTTTTCAAGATCCAGTACAAGCCAATACATAAAGTAAAATAGCATACATGATTCCTTTTCTTTCCATAGCAATTGCTTTTTAGCATAGCGTTCATCATTTCTTTTCTTTTCTTAGAAATTGCTCTTTAGATATTCTTTTATTCACAATGTCTTACATGTTATGGGCATACATTCAAAACATAAATATCATCACAACTTTCAAGCATGAACATGGCATGAAGAAAACATAATTTCATGGTAAGAAAATTCATAACATGCCATCTTATCATTCATGTTCTTTTATTCATAATATCATACATGTCATGGGCATACATTCAAAGCATAAATATCATCATAACTTTCAAGCATGAACATGGCATGGAGAAAACATAATTTCATGGTATGAAAATTCATATTACCTTTAACCAAGACAAGATTCGTCAAGAATCTCAGCCACCACGAAGTCCTCTTTAAATAGGACTTGGGTTGAAACCCTCGCTAGGCAGTCGTCTGGTGTCACTGAAATTCGACCGTTGCGCCCCAACGTTCGAATTCTCAGCCATCTCACCAGCCACCTACCAGTCGACTACCCCCAGGGCAGTCGACTGGTCCTAGGGCTGAGACCATTCTGTGAGTTCCATCAGTCGATTGCCCCCAGGCCAATCGACTGGTCTACTCACCCACCTAAGGTTACCTTTCCTGAGTACATTCCACTCCGCACTCAAACCCTAGGATTTCCCGA
Source organism: Boesenbergia rotunda (assembly GCA_024364735.1). Lineage (NCBI taxonomy): Eukaryota > Viridiplantae > Streptophyta > Magnoliopsida > Zingiberales > Zingiberaceae > Boesenbergia > Boesenbergia rotunda. The sequence goes on along the minus strand of JAGFNQ010008972.1, from coordinate 5,310 downwards.
GTACAATCACACAGCACTCGTACCCTCACGACTCGACTAACTCCTCCACAGCAGCCTCGATGCCTTCGTGCCCTCTTCATCTTCGGCTCCCGTCTCTCGGATGCACGCAAGCCTCTAGCTTGGCTTATCATTCATGATTCATAAAACACATAATGTTCAATTTAAAACTAAGGATAATACACCTAGGGAACTTGTTCCATTTTTTTCATCTATCATGGCATAATGAAACATGGATACCTTTAATTCAACCATAATTTAACATATACTCTACTGGTTAAAACATTTAGATAGTGTTATCATGGCATAAAACACAACACAACATCACACAACTCATACAACATGCATACATTGAATATCCTATTACAAAGAGACATCATCAAGTGAGGTAGTGACCTTAACCCATCCTAAAACCCAATTTAAGGTACTAATCAGAAACTTCTAAGGTTCATATCAACATGAAAATGACAAAAAAACAAGAGCAATTGATTCATACAACATGCATATAATATATATTCCAACACTAGGAAGCATTAGCAAGTAACATGACATCTTTAACTCTCTTTCTTTTTTTTAGCCCTTATTTAGGATTTTGACCGAACATGTACAGAGGATGAACATGACCTAAATATATATAAAACCCTCAAACAAAATATTAACAAGGAATTAAAAACCATTAGCTAGTCAAAAAGAACCCAAACATCTTCTTATGGCCAAAAAGTCTATGGCTTCATGGGAGCCTTGGCCGAAACTTTTAAGGGTCTTTTTTTTTGCTCCATCTTTTTGCATCATAACTCATAACTTGTTATCAAATGAATATTGGAGTCATTAGATAGCATCAAACACAAACATAGGCCCTAAAACCCATACTTGGCCGAAACTTGCTTATAGGGATAGCTTCACAATTTTAGCAACACATCGTAAGAACATACAAGAATATGAACAAAAACATATATAAGCTATTATGTTACAGGTGAGGGGAGTCTTACCCTTGTGCTAAAGATTCCCAAGCAATATATATCATCTAGAAGAAGAAAGAAAGAACTTCTTGCTCCTTGGCTCTTCCTTTGCTTCACAAACACAAAGCTTTCACTAGATCTTCTTGGAGAGATTTTTTTTTTTTGATGGAGAGAGGGCCTTGGTTTTTCATCAATGAGAAGATGAGAAGAATGAGGAGATGCCTTGTGGCATTTTTCCCCCACATCTTCTTATAGTAAATAAAATGGTATGCCTCTTCACCTTCCATGGTGACCCCTTTACCTTCCATGATAACTCTTCATCTTTCATGGTGACTCTTCATCTACCTTAAACCTATCTACAATTTCCTCTATCCTCCTAATATCACTCCCTTGCTAGGTTAATTGGTTACATATGCCTTCTTAAGGCTTACAACATCTCTAAGGTCCAAGGTTAGATCCTTAGCACCTACATCATTTCATTTTTTTTATTCTTTTGCAAGCCCATCTAAAGTAAGGCCCATTACATGATGTGTTATTTCTTTTATCCTCATGGGGCCCATTAGGATAACTAACGAGGTGCTATTTAAGACCCAAATGTGAAGTATTGAAAATATCTCTAGTCGATGAATTGATAAATACGGACACTATCAATTCTGTTGAGACTAGCATGGGTTATTCTCTAATCAGCTGATTCTCACTGGCTGGTGACATTGGGATGTCCGGAGATAAACATGGATGCTAGTTAAGGGAACTAGTTCATTGGAGTGACTAGCTGTAAGACTTCATATGGAATCTATCTATAAAAATGTCAATGAAGTTCTTACTGCGGCTTAAGTGCGATGTTCCTTTGACATGCGGTGTTCAAGTCATCTTGGTCATGAAGACTTATACTTTAACATCTTAAGCAAGCATCTCCAAGGAGGTGTGGACCCAGGATGATTGGGTATAAGCCGAAGTGCCCGAAGATGTTTGAACAACCTACAAAGGATTCACCACTCCTTGCGAGGAGATGTATACCCAGGCCTATCGTCGGATTGTTACTCAAAACCTCTGGCCAGAGTATATCATGTTTGGGGTGCAAATCTCTAAAATACATGAGAGTAATTAGAAATCCAAGGGACGAGAAAGACATTACTTGGGCTAGGTGTGACGTAGTCAGCCTAGTGGGGACTGACACAAATAAACCGTGTCCTGAACCATGTGGGTATAAGATGGTGAAGGGAATGAGGCACGATTCATTAGAGCTGCTGAAGGGTTTCAGAATAATTTCTTCTGAGGTCAAACCGTTGATCTTTCGATTAATTGGGGATCATGATGTACTACTAGGTGCCACTCATGATCGTTCTATAATTAGTTGATTATAGACGACCGACATAAATCGAAAGCCTATTTAGTCACACGCACTACGAGTAATCCGAGGGATTTAAAACGAGTTGAAAATTAGATTTTCCAATCAAGAGAAATAAGTCGAATCTGAGTTAATCAGAGGCGCAATGGAAGCTAAAAATGGCTAAGTCTTTTGAAGGCTTATTGGGCGAATTAAATGAGTTTAATTCGCGATTGGTGGGGCATGAAGTGGCCGGCCAAAGAGGGTGGTTTGGCCGGCCACATTAAAGGGAGAAAACCATTTTATTTGGTTTAATTAATAAAATAGATCTAGCGCGATTTATTTTATAAATTATGGATAAATAAATTTGTATAAAGAAATTTATATAAATAAATTTATAGAAATTTATTCCTTTTTATGGAAGTTAAAATAATCCATGAATTGGTTTATTTTAATTTTATAAAATCAATTATGAATTGATTTTTCCATAATAAGAAAGTTTATAAATTTCTTATAAAATTTATTCCATAATAAAAGGAGAGATTAATTAGTTTTATTATAAAGATAGTTATAATAAAACTTAGTAATTCATAAGAGAATTTATAGGATAAATTTCTTATGATAACTAATTAGTTTTTATTATAAAGTTAGTTATAATAAAACTTGGTTTAAACGGAATAATTCATAAGAGAATTTATAGGATAAATTTCTTATGATAACTAATTCCATTAATTCCGTTAATTCTGTTAAGAGGAGACTTGGCAAGGGAGAAGCAACTATATAAGGAACCAAAGGGAAGCCTTTAATCCTAACTAGTTGAAATAGAGCTAACCTCTCCCTCTCTCTCTATTCTTCTCTTCCCTTTCTCTCTTCCTCATTAGGGCCGGCACCCCTTAAGAGGATTAAGGCCGGCGCCCCTTCCTACCACCTAGGGCCGATGCACCTAGCACACCCTAGGGTGGTTGCCGTGAGCTATCAAGAAGAAGGAGAAGCCAACCAAGTAGAAGAAGAAGCGGAACACAACTCCTCTCTTCCCGGAATTTCGATTCCGTTACTTTGGTGGTTAGTTTCCTATCTTTTCTCTTGTTCTTCTAGTTGTGCCTTCCGAGAATCTAGTAGTTCTCGTCGGCACAAAACTCGTGACTTTGCGAAGTCATCCCGAAGAGAACTCGGCGTGGACGCGAATAGAGGCAAAGCTTCCAAGGGACGCTACGGTTGGATCTCGTCCCTTACTTCGAGTTACGTGAGGTACTTGGTAAATTAGTTTACTTTTCCGCAAAGTTTTAATTTATGATTATGTCCACACACCATAAGATTGCATGCTAGATACGAGGTTAAAATAATTTAAGAAATTATTTTATGCTAATTCTTCTGCTGCACGTAAAAATTTAAAATTTTACGAACCCGTATCCTTGTCGACATGCACCCGGTCCCAACAGTGGTATCAGAGCCGGTTAGTGTTCGACATAATCATATAATTATTTTGTGGAAAACTCTGTCAAGATCTCAATTTCGGAAAAATTTTCAATTATGGAAACTTTCCAATTATAATAAATTTTAGATTTAGAAATTTCAAAGTTTGGAAATCCTCATGAAATTTTGCAAACGTTTGAAATTTTCTAGTTTCTGAAATTTTATAATAATTGTGAAAACTTCCCATCTTTCGAAACTTTCCAATTTTGGAAATTTTCTATTTTAGAAATTTTTCAACTTTGGATATATGTATGTTTTCTTTGTACCAGAAACTTACAATTATTCTGAAAACCTATTATGAAATCTCGCAATTTTGGGCACTTTCTTTCAAGAAAGTCTAGACAAATTCATGGACAGTTAATTGACAATTAAATTTGAATTGGTTTTTAAATTGACAACAAAATTCTTTATTTTGGATTGAGCCTCGGGGAGCCGTCCAATTTAAAGTTAGTTGTTGTAATTTAATTTCCCAATTTTTAATTGAAATTGTCATGTTTGATTTGGATTGACCCTCGGGGAGCCGTCCAATTGGATTTACAATAGATTACTTTTCTTTGGGTATCTGAGCCTCGGGGAGCCACCCTTAGAAAATAATTTGTTGTAATTAATTAAATCCATGAATAAAATATGTTTGAAGAGGTGATGCTCTTACATATTGTTGTCTCCAAAATTAATTAGGAAAATGGTTTCCTATAGAGTTTTCTTTAATGAGATTTTCATAAAAATAATATGTAGTTGAATTAAGGGATTTGTCTCTTAATTTAATAAGATTTGATTTAGAGAAATCAAAGTCTTGAACATATTATTTTCGAAATTAATTATGACAATTTAGGAAATTGTTTCCCAAAACAATTCCTTTAATTAAGTATGAAATTGGAATTAGAAAATCCGGTTCCTAATTCAATTAATGAGACTTGATAACTTAAGTCACATACATACTTTATTAAGGAAATTGTTAGTCATGACATAATTCTATGTCATGAATGTGCTTAGAAAAGAAAGGATGAGACCCAAAACCCCTTACAAAATATTAAGGCCAACACCTTCCATTAATATGGTTAGAATCAGAGTTTTGTTTCTCGTTTGGGTTGATGGACACATCCATGCCCGACTTGAACCTCAACATGTTCAAACCATGGAATTAGTTTATAAATAATATAGTTGTAGTCAGAGGTCAATCATTAGTTTTGGTTGTTGGACACATCCAAGCCTGACTAAGCGTTTGAATGAGCTCCAACCATATTAAAACTATTTCTTGATTAATGGGTCAGCCTTAAGCTTGAAGCAACGATTTGTTGTGCCACAGCCAAGGTCGATGTAAAGAGAGGTGCAGTTGGGTGCTATGTATAATGTTGCATACTTGTTAATGAGTTAACAACCCAATGATTTATGCAAACATTCAATTAGTTGATAGCATAAAGTGATAGTTACATATATGTGATGTGTAATCGGTATAATTACCTACCTTCATGGCTATGAATAACTTGATGGCCACAGCCATGGTTGTTCTTACCTATGGTTGGATATCAACCTATTTGGAGATGTTCCTACGAT